>CABFVZ010006476.1:0-17996 GCA_902151445.1 Timema monikensis
CTTTAAAAGGAAAAACACACATTTCACTAAAGATAAAAGTACCGCGATGTAGGAATCGAACCTAAGATCCTCAGTTGAGTAGAAAAAATCTATCGATTGTGCTAAAAGTCCCACAATTTTACCGTTAAATAAATCTGTAATTCGTGCTCTTGTAAGATACTTGATTTAGGAAAAACTGATAAAAATCATAGTAATAATAAGGTAACCAGTAATTATTTGAGGATAATGCTATTTTAACATAAAAGTGGTCGTGCAGACTAAACAAAATAATTCATTTATATGTTCTTGAAATTAGCTCGGAAGGAGTAATAACTGTTTGCTTACTGCAAGATATAAATGTTTATAAGTTGTATGAGATTTAACTACATTCGAAACTTCCACTATTTTGCTCGTGCATTATTTGATAAAGTGATCCAACCCTCTTTTTAGACAAGTGCCATTTAACTATTTTACGCTAACCTCGGACCTTCACGGTCAGCTAGCATACACACAACGAACTATTTATTCATATGTTTGAATGCGAGGAAAATTTACTGTTTCTCAGATAACCTTCATATAGTCAATCTTAAATCAATAGAAAGAGTATTTAAAGGAATTGCATACATATTCTTGTTGAGAGTTTTTTAAATTTTAGAAGCGAATCTTACTACCCGTTCGAACAATACGCTTAAGTACTAACTTTTCTAAAGGGCTAGGAATTGAGATGGTTGAATTTAGAGGAGATGAACCCGCATTTGCGTGGAGGAGAGGTGGAAAACCATTTTGGAAAACTCATCCCAGTTCACTCGAGCGAGATTCGAACCTCAATCTCCCCGTCCTTGTCAGTCTAGCTCAACACGAAACTAGCGTTTTATTTAACTTCACCACCAAGGTGGGTATGAGAGTTGTTGATAATCTCATTATAGTAAAAACATTATTGATTGAACTTAAGGATGAAAGCCCCATAATAATAGATTATAGACAAGTGTGATATCTGCTGGAAATACACACAAAATTAAATATTTGATATCTTACAGTAAAGAGATATACAAAGTAAACTAAATATTCTAGGAAATGCAGTAAATGATTTATTTTCTACTGCATCAGTAGTGACGTGGACAAAAATGTTTTCATATGGTCCATTTTCAGTGATGCATAAACAGGGTTCTCATATTGGCCGAAAATATTGAGGGACGTTTTCCTACATTGTTTCCCAACTTCTCTCCTAGCCAATAGGGTTACAATTTTTTTAATTTGTATCTTCTTCATCACTATACCACAACAATTATTTAAGGCATGTAGCCCAGGTGAGTAGCAGAGGCGGGTGAAATATATTATATTATATTACATATAAATATTATCCTATAGTTCACTCTGAACCATATTATCCTCTTCGCGGAAGAATGGAATTTCACCTTTCAGCTGACCCACAAAATCCATTATCAATAGGCTTGTCAGCAGTTCCAGGGACTCACAGCAAAACCCTTGATTAAACTAATGTTAAACTCTGCCTTGATATAAATAATACATAATTGAAAGAAAAAAAACTGCACTGCAATCGCTTATGTGGTTATAAATATCCTAGATTACATATATACAACATCTATACGAAACTTTAACAGGGACTCGAAACCCAAAACCTAAATATATCATGCTACAATTAGCCTGGTTAATATCCTATAGAATGAAAAACTACTTAGGAATCGGTTTGCTGTTTCAGAGATATACACAAATTTCGGCTGGTCCTTCACCGAGAATCACAACACAAAACTTGATTATATCATGCCAAAACATGCCTGGATAAATATTATATACAAAAAACTACATCCCAATCGGTTAAGTGGTTCCAGAGATATATACACATATCCAGCTGACACTTTACCGGGACTTACACCAAAAAACCCGATTACAATTATTACACTGAAAAATGCCTGGATAAATACTCTACGGAATACTAAAAATAACACCACAGTAATCATGCGGTTCCATCAATGTATACAAACAATCGGCTGACTCTCCACTGGGATTACAACTGAAACATCTTATTATGCACAAATAATGTTAAAACCTGCCGAGATATTGGTCCAATATAGAAGTAAAAACTATACCGCAATCTGTTAAGTGGTTCCATAGATCCAAAGCTATAGATTTAAATAAAACCAGCCGTATCTTTAACGGAGACTCAAACCCTGACTGTATGTATACTGATCCTATCAAATATAAATAAAGGCACCACAACTGGTTATGAATTTCCATGTATATTTAGCAACAGACAGACGTTTTTAAAAACAGTAAATATATTATATAAATAATATTATTAGTAGCGCGTCTTACTACCCGTTCGGGTTATACGCACTTACGCTAATGTGTAATGTGTGATGTTCTGGTATATTACTGCCCCACGATGGGAGCCAATTGAAATGTTCTAGAATATCGGGTCCCTACGTTGTGCGCCAATTGTGATGTTCTGGTATATTACTGCCCCGCGATGGGAGCCAATTGAAAAGTTCTGGTTCGTCGCGTTGAGCGTCGATTGAAGGTACACCGTTTAATTAGCTGGTAATTGCCCCGTGGTCGAGCACTAATTAAAGCGGTCCGGTATTTTGATGTGGTGAGTTAATTGGTATTTATAGCCCCGTGATCGAGCGCCAATTAAAGAGTTATAATTAATACACACTTATTATTTTGACATGTTTTTATTTCTGAATCTAAGTTTATTTAAGAAGAAAATAGATCATGTCGTCGAACTATATATACGCGGCCTATTGTAGGGATCGCGGACAGAAGCTGTGCTAGTGACTAGTGAACAGTACTGGACGCCAAGACGCCAAGTGCCCAAGTGAGTTCTGAGCAGTACTGGACGCCAAGTGCCCTTACATTGCACCATCCTTCGTATCTATCCCTTGCTCATGGAAGCTTCGAGAAGGTTTAGTTTAGAAAAACGAAATACAAGACAAAAACATCTCTGTGTCACTAGAAGCTTCGAGAGCCGGAAACTGACTCAAATTACCTTTTAAAATCTCTAGTCGAACTTTCCAGAAGAGGAAGATATTATTAAAAAATCTTAAATTGTTAACTGACTTGACTAATGTCACGTGCGTGACGTCACTGATCAGTGGCTTTTGCCTTCTTAGAAGAAGAAGTGCTTTAAGCGCCATTTAATATACTATATAATTTAAATAAAATTAAATACGTTTATAAAATTAGGACGATATTATTGTCAATGCTTTCACATACTTTTCAGGAGCAAATCAATTACATTACAAATGGTAGGGTGATTGTGAGATGAAATGGGAGAACTTCAGTTTAACGTGGGATCTGAACCACGGTGGAGGTCTGGCATTCCACACATTCACTAGTTGTGATCAATACACGTCTTGTCAGATGTGAAGGAAGGGTTTAGGAATAAAATAAACCTGTGCCGGAGCCGAGGTTGGAACCCTGGACCTTTGTCACCAAAGTCTGATATTTTACCCCTATACCGACAGGTCACATTAAAAATAGTTAAGAGCTTACAATACTTTTTTACTTAAAGATATTTATACTCTAAACCTTAAAAAAGCATGGATATCATTTAAAGTGTTTTTAAACTCGTAAATCCAAAACAAACTTACTCCCCGATTTTCATTCATTTAAACCTCCCCACTCTGTTATTATTATTAATACTTGCATATGACATAACCAGTATTATGGTTTAAATTTCCAGAATTTATTTAGTAAAAAACACACAGAAAAAACCCACAGCTAGTATTATACATTTAATTTATTAGAAAATGATAATAAAAGTAAATCTTAATAAGCAAAAATTTTATCAATCAAAGTATTTATAAAAATCTATTTATTAATCGTTATATTGTGGCCGTTTTGGTATCATTAAATAAAGTATGAAATCGAACTATGGTACCACAAAGCTATATATACAGTCATAGTAACTTTGAAGAAACAAATAAATTACCTTTTTTTAACTAAAATATGTCCAATGGATAAGATTTTATCAAATATCTTTTTTTTTGTCCACCCGGAAATAATATAAACAATTTTAAATCAGGATTAGGATCCTTTAGTTATATAAGTTTTTTTTAACTCAGCGTCTTAAAAATAAAGTATAAATCTTTTAGATTTAATTTATTATTTGCACTACATATGTGTAATATAATAATTAATCATTAATAAATTCATAATTAGCTATTCACAGTAATAAAGATTCTGAAAAGAGGTAAACCGGCTTTATGTTACTATTTAAAACCTATAAATGTGGGTAGCATTGCTGCCAAAATAATGCGTGGCGTGGTAAAATCTTTAACAGCTTAAAAAAGAAGGTCAATTTATTAATGAGACTAAACATAATTAATTAGCTAAGTATATAACGAATAATTAGTTTTACTATGAAGGGAACAAAAAAGTAAATTAATTTAGTTGATCAAACTATTTGGACATCTCAAAAAGACATAACCCCTCCCCCATCACTCCTTCCCCACAGGAAATGAATAATTATAGGACTTAAGGCTTTCTTTAAAACCGGCCTTGGGCGTAGATAGGCAAACTATCTTGCAGTCATGTGTGGAGCTATAGCATACCACGCTGGCTGATTGAATAAGTTGCTACCTTATAATCTCGACGGAGTGTACGTATATATCAAATTCAGAACCGATCAATCTGTAAAGAATGAAAACGTACATAATACAAGGAGGGGAGAGTGCCCTCTCTTGCCCTCTCTCCACCCCCACCATGTGGACACCTATGGGTAGATTAGTGTTAAATATATCTATGCTTCTTTTTATGAATGGTTGAAGTTAGCTTTATGGATGCGGCGCGAAGTCGATGCAAGGATTGAATCATTGCAAGCAAAGTCGATGATAGATAAGGCTTTTATTGTTGTGACATAAAACTACTTTTAATTTATAAGTTATCCATTGAGCAGACCCACTGAGAGGGGGGACCAGGGTGGCCCAAATTTCCGTGACCCTGGGTACAAAGTGGGGGCCCAATTTAGCTTCGATTTTTTATTCTTGCTTTGGATGAAAATATAAACGTTTTCGAGAAATGGAAGAAAAGTGCAATACAATAAGAAATTTAAATTAAGTGCACTTATTACCACAATTTAAACTTGAGTGGATGGACCCTAAATAAGATTAAGGGTTACACCATTATAGTGGGATTGAGGGAGATGAGAGAAAAAGACAGTTTTTTTACAGGTTTTATAGCAAAATATTTTTTTTTGCCGAAACAAATAAAATATTGCTTAAGCACAAACATATAATTTAACTGTCTTCACCTAGTGACATCAACACTTCTTGAATATCTCTAAAGAGTGTTCTGGGACTTAATGACAAATTTTCTCTTTATTTAAAAAGCTTATCATCTAATGCCGCTATGTCATGATAGGTATTCAGGAACTGTTGATATCAATATGTAAATAAATTTAAATTTGATGTTTGTACTAGAGAAACATTTGATTTATTTTAGCCAAAAAAGGTTTTGAAATAAAAACTGCAAAAACTCTGGTCTTTTATAACATGCCCTTCCATCCCCCCACTAAGCCTATTGAAATGTTGGTGACCTAACGGGAGAAGTAAAATATATTTAAGTGATACACAAGAAAAAATTAATATTAATTTATTAATCAACTTTATAGTCCCTAAAACTGCTAAAAAAAAATAACAGAGCTAAATATTGGCAATTCATTTCAAAATGTATTCGTTGATTTGCGCACATTTTATACACTCCTAGTCTATGTTAGTAAAGCAGAATGATCTTTTGGGTGTGCTTAGCAGAATAAAGAACTGGTTGAGATAAACAATGGGTAAACAAAGACAAACTGATCTGGCAACACTGTCAATTGAATCCAGACTTGAACGGACATTACTCCATCATTCCAATGTTCGCTTCTCATAAGGTTAATTTTAAATAACCAAGCTATGTTCTAAGAGGTTAAGACTTAATTAAATTGTTAAATTTAAAAAAGAGAACCTGAGAAATAAAACACAAAGAGAGTGGAATCAAAAGATAAACCTTTTATTTAAAGTTCTTTTCTACCACTTTTCAATTTAAAATGTTTGTTAAAAATGTCTGTGTGTCCTTTACATTTCTGAAAAATTATCTTACATAGTTGGGTGGTAATTAAAAGTTTTAAGTTGCCTTGGGAGAAACTTCTGGAATCATTTTTTTAAAATCGTTGTTAAAAATTATGTACTAGAATTATTACTCTTTATCACCTCTGACAAGACATCTTGTGAATGTGGGGAATGCCAGGCCTCCACCGTGGTTCGGATTCCACGTTAAACTGTAGGTCCATTCATCTCACAATCACCCTACCATTACACATTAGCGTAAGTGCGTATAACCCGAATGAGTAGTAAGACGCGGTGCTAATAATAATATTACTCTTTACATAACAATATAATATTTGAAAAATGGATGGTCTTAGAGGTTCAATTTTTTTTTTTTAGAATTGTAAGGGGTCTTAAAAGAAGGACATTAGATAAATGGAAAGGGGGCTCTACAGATTTATTTGCCCCCGGCCGCTTAGTGACTCTCGACGGCACTGCCATTGAGTACATCTAAATAAAGAGAAAGGTTTGGATAATAAACAAAACACACCATATCATTTTATGCTGATGACTCTGAGTTTATCTCTGCTTACGTTATAAATGTTACTAGTATGAAGAACTCGGCTTTATCCGAAAGAAATAGTTTAGGGTAAAAATAGCAAAAAGTGCAAAAAAGGTAAGCAAAAAGGGTTAAAAGTAACTATAATTAAAATGGTAAAATATAAAAATGGGAAGGTAAAAAGATAAACGGATTAAAAGGAAAAAAAAAGGTTGAAAAGTACAATAAGAGAGAAAAGGGCAAAAACGTGTCAAAGTTCAAAAGTGACAAAAATTGTATCAAGTAAATATAATCGATTTGTTTAGCAACATTTACTACTTGTATTC
Organism: Timema monikensis; assembly: GCA_902151445.1. Lineage (NCBI taxonomy): Eukaryota > Metazoa > Arthropoda > Insecta > Phasmatodea > Timematidae > Timema > Timema monikensis. The sequence goes on from CABFVZ010006476.1 coordinate 6,915, forward strand.
TACCTTTTACTCTGTTAATTCATTTTATTATGTTTGGGATATTGACCATTTTCAACCTTTGAACCCATTGTGACATTTTCCCCCCTTATCGCCCTTTTCACTATTTACCCTTACAGCCCTTACACACCTATTATACCCTTTATGTCATTTTGACACTTTTTTTATCTATTTTAAAACTTTTTGCCCTATTTCACCTTTTTTGCCCTTTTACAATTCTTACCCTTTTGTCCCTTTCCCATTTCAGCCTTTTGCTATCTTACACTTTTAATATATTGTGCACTTTTGAATCTTTTTAGTTACTTTTTTATCTTTATAGAAAAATTAATTGGATATACTTTTTAAAATTTTTACCATTTTTTATTTTTTACACGTTTTTACTTATAATATCTAGCTTTGTCTGGGATAATTACTTCAGGATAAAAAAAGCCAAAAGGTCTGAAAGGGTAAAAGGTCCTAAATTTAATACAACCAATTTTTTTAAACGGTATTTTAATAATGGAAAAATAAATAAATAAAATGATAAAAATTAAAATAAAGGAAAATAGTAAAAATGTGTAAAAGTGCAAAAAGTAAATCTAATGAAAGTAATACGTGTTAAAATTGTCAAAAGCCACACAGGAATGTAGTGTTATATAATGTTTGTATCAACTTCAAGTTCTTCCCTTTCCCGGACATAATTTTCTAAAATTGACATGTTCAAAAGTAATTCGCCTCTGTGAAAATATCTATTGAATTATATGTAACTCTAATATTTTATATCACACCAAACAGTGTTTTTATTAGTTTTATGAATATTGAGGTAACACCCTTTTCCCATTTACTTCATCTTAATTTTGAAATTGAGGTATCAGGCCTTAATGGATGTTCGGGTTTGTTCTCATTACCGTCTGACAAATTTAAATCTTCTAACACACTGAAATAAATTTACTATTTTCGCTTAGGGAATTTTTAAAACCTACATATCAAAATAATACATCTTTAAAATTAAATTTGTTATTGGAATAATCCGTCTACATTCCCACCAAATTTAATTTTTTTGACTCAACTAAAACGATTTTTGTTTGTCTAATACTCCTCCATCATCCTTTTTTCAATTTAAAATATTAGGTCTTTTATGGATATTTGAAGTGTTATTCACACCTTCTTTCCCAAGCTCTTTGTAACATTATACTGGTTTTATTAGGGTTGTAAACAAACAAAAATATTTCACTTAATATTTAATTTAATTATATTTCATTAATAAATAATGTAACAAAAATATCAATACATTGACATCATTTAATTAGTGAATGTAAGCGGGGGCGGCGTAGGAGGCATACGCGGGAGCGGCGTAGGCGAGGGGAGACACAGCCTTAACGACGGCGGGAGCGGCGTAGGAAGCGTATGCGGGGGCGGCAGCGTAGGCTAGACGCGCGGGAGGGGCCTTGTAGGTGTTAGCGTAGGAGGTGGCAACTGGGGCCACGGCGTGCACTGGGGCGGCGTAGGCGAGGGGAGACACAGCCTTAACGACGGCGGGAGCGGCGTAGGAAGCGTATGCGGGGGCGGCAGCGTAGGCTAGACGCGCGGGAGGGGCCTTGTAGGTGTTAGCGTAGGAGGTGGCAACTGGGGCCACGGCGTGCACTGGGGCGGCGTAGGCGAGGGGAGACACAGCCTTAACGACGGCGGGAGCGGCGTAGGAAGCGTATGCGGGGGCGGCAGCGTAGGCTAGACGCGCGGGAGGGGCCTTGTAGGTGTTAGCGTAGGAGGTGGCAACTGGGGCCACGGCGTGCACTGGGGCGGCGTAGGCGAGGGGAGACACAGCCTTAACGACGGCGGGAGCGGCGTAGGAAGCGTATGCGGGGGCGGCAGCGTAGGCTAGACGCGCGGGAGGGGCCTTGTAGGTGTTAGCGTAGGAGGTGGCAACTGGGGCCACGGCGTGCACTGGGGCGGCGTAGGCGAGGGGAGACACAGCCTTAACGACGGCGGGAGCGGCGTAGGAAGCGTATGCGGGGGCGGCAGCGTAGGCTAGACGCGCGGGAGGGGCCTTGTAGGTGTTAGCGTAGGAGGTGGCGACTGGGGCCACGGCGTGCACTGTGGTGGCGTATGATGCGTAGGAAGGGGCGGCGTAAGCCAGAGGGGCGGCACCGTAGGTGACGACGGCGGGCCCACCGAGATATCCAGCCGACACAGCGGCGACGGCGAGAGACAGGATGACCTGAGAAGAAACCAACCAAGAGGTCAACAACTTGTCACACCGGGTACATTCATTGTCTACAAATAACAGTTATAACATACATCAATATCACTTTCCACCAACAATTTTCAAAATATTGATATTGGCTTTGGGGATCTCGCACAGCAGGAAACTGTCAGCTTATCAAATTAATCATCGTAATAAATTAATTACAAAACTCATCCAGTTGAATACTACTGCAGTTCTTTTCCCTCCAGCCGATGACATAATTTATGATATTGGTTTTCGTTGTTTATTTAAAATTAGATAATTGTTCATACTAAAAACAAATGTCTTGATCACAAAATACATGAAAGGACTCACAATTTAGGTTATATCTGAACAATTTGTACACAACGTATGAAATAGTATATTATTATTATTATTAGCACCGCGTCTTACTACCCATTCGGGTTATCCGCACCTACGCTATTGTGTAATGGTAGGGTGATTGTGAGATGAAATGGAGGACCTACAGTTTAACGTGGAATCCGAACCACGGTGGAGGCCTGGCATACCCCACATTCACAAGATGTCTTGTCAGAGCTGAAGGAAGGGTTTGGTAATCAGATAAATCTGTGCCGGGACCGAGGATTGAACCCCGGCCGCCAGCACAGAATTCTGACACTTTACCCCTAGACCACCGTTGCTTATTTAACATCAGAAACTTGTTCATACTAAAAACAAATATCGTGATCACAAAATACACGATAGGACTCACAATTTAGGTTTTATCTAAGTAATTTGTACACAACATAATATCAAATAATATTGATTCACGTTTCAAGATGTAACATATATCCACGTTTCAAGATATAACATCAATCCACGTTTCAAGATGTAACATATATCCACGTTTCAAGAAGTAATATAGATCCACGTTTCAAGATATATATATTTGCCAAAAGTAACATTATCACATTTTTTTGAAAAGTATGAAGCTAGCTATAGCAAGAGTTTGGTACAAAGAACGTTTACAAAACGTAAACATGTTTTCTTACGCTCAACATTGCTAACATTTTACTACAGGGATTTAGAAAAGAAATGCTGCCCACAGTTAATGCATGTAATATAATGGTGACACCCATTGCTTTTATCTCCTTTGAGATTCGGGGTCTCCGACCCTTACTTGTTTTAACGGTAATTTTTAGAGAGCAGTGTATTCAAATCAACCTCTATACACAGGAGGAGCTACAGGAGTCAACAATCAGCATGAAAGGCAAGGCTTTAAATGATACGATAAAAAAAAGGTGTTCGATAACATGATACCTGCAATCCATAATGACCAACATATTAAACCATTTCTCTAATTTACTAATAAACATGTACTTCTCATAGGCTGTGTTTCTTTTTGAACGATCTGTATATTATTATTGTTATTTTATAAGTATTGATAGTATCTGATAAACGTGACAGCTGTATATAATTATATTTGAGTTATCACAATACCTAAACGATCTCTACCACGGATAAAGGGAGATAAAAGTTAACAAGATTATTCTGTCTATATCTGATTACAATAACAATAGGTTTTCTTATTGTTAAGTTATTATATACGTTTTATTAACGGCTTAATTTAATGAGAAGGAATAAAGAATGTAGTTTTAGAGGAAATTCTCCCACATTTGCATGGAGAGAGAGCGGGAAACACATCCCCAGTGCATCCAGTTAAGATTTGAATCCTATACGTTCTGATCACCAGCGATCCACTTTGTTGTGATCGTCACGCCTTAGAATGTGTGACCACCAGTGTGGGTGATAATGATTGCACTCTAGACACTTGGGAATGAGTTGATTGATGCTTGAAACCTAATTAATAAATTGTCCTTTTGATCATTCACTTGATTTCTAATTATAGTTGAGCGAGGTTTGTTCTCAAGACTCTTGATTCAGCTCTGGAGTCTGAAACCATAGCGTTCTCGACCGTGGTAATATCGATCGAATCAACAGTCGACTTAATTTGGTTCAATTCTTCTACTCTTAAATGGGTAAGAAGAGGTCCTATATTTAATTATTGATGAGAGCACACAATAAACTGCCCGACCAAACCTCAATTGAATAACTATTCAACAAACATACAATGGGATATTTTAAAAATAGTTTTGTTCATGTAATCACGTCTTACCACCAATTCACCAATGTACTAATTAATATATTGTGTTCAGGTTGAGACAGGTTGGATTCATAAAAGTTATACTCTCATTTGCGTAGAAGGAGAGTGGAAAACAATTTAAGAAACACCACTCCCAGTGCATCCAACCAGGATTCGAAAACCAATCACTCGGTTCTCGGAAGTCCAGTTTATTGTGTGAGTGACGCCTTAGGCCCTGCGACCACTGCGGTGGGTTAATATGCCTCTAAAGGAATATATGGTCAGAGCCTATCGGGGCAAAACATTTAAATATATAATTTCAAAATATTTTGAATTAACTTGAATATCCATCAAATCATTAAAAAAAAAATCCAAATATATTTAACTTACGAATTTTTAAATTACATTGGTAAGCTGGGCCCCCAATAAATCGCACACAAGCAGTCTAAGCACTATCACACATAGACTCTAATGTACGAAATAGAAAGATAGGGAAGAAAATGAGAAGTTCACCCTGAGAGGGCTCTGGCCTATGTGATGACAACTCTTTCCCTCTTCCTCTGACGAATTTACACACTCACTCTACCATTTGCTACTTGAAAACATTGATTTGTTTTTTAAAAAAACGTTTTTATTTATTCCTATTCTAGATAGACACATGTTATATTGACTTTTTTAATCTACATCCTGACAGAAAGACTCCTACAGGACATTTTCATGACCAGGGCAAATATACGAAGTTGTAGATGTTTTATAAAAATAATAGGCCCGTCTTTATAAAAAACTACGTCAAGATAAAATTAATTAACATGTGACACTGTTAAACCATTCTTAGAATTATTTAAGAATTTATCATTTTTGTTTTAACGATAGATCTTTAAAATTCTCTGAATGAAACGTAAATTTACTAACATGATAAATCCTGTCTTCACCTACCGTGACGTCACAGGTAGGTAACATACTTAATGACTTTATTTATTCTAAGATTATTTAATATTTTTGAATAAAATATCTAAAGTAGTGTATAAGCTCGTGTTAGTTTGTAAGCAACTCCCTCCAAATACTCACCAGTTTGTACATGTTGAGAGGAGGTCTGTAGAATGATAACCGACATGGCACGGAGCCCGGCTTATATAGCGATACCCTTCTAGGAGTTAGCAATTGCACAAATAGCGGTCAGGGCCGAACCGGACCATTTCTCCTTCTCTCGAGAAATATTGGGTAATTATACAACAAGAGTAAGTACTGTTTCCACGGTCATTTCTCTCTCCCACCCTAAATTAGTTAGGCCGGGAAATCAATCTAGTCACAATATCATAAGTGCTCTCTTTAAACTTGTGTCATTGAATTGTTTTGGAGAGAAAACATAATATGTTTGAAGAACGATTAGGTTTAATTAGTTCCATCTTCGACATATGTCAGAAGTCACATTTGAAACTACACACACATGAAAGGAAGCTTCTAAAAATAGAGGTTCCTTTTTCGTTTGAGGTTTTGATAGGGTTTGGATAAAACTATGGTTGATTAGAAATATCTAACGGTGGCAAATTAGTATACATTTATATTTGTTTTACATGTTTATAGGGCAATGGCACATTCAGAAATTTGTTTTAGAAACTTGTGAGGTGGATTCATGGTCGTCCGCAGAGATTTACGCATGGTTGAGCAAGACTTTTTAACGGTTTGATAAAACTGTAAACAAACTATCGTGTGGATTTTCCTGTATAGGTATTTAACCAATGATAAATATTCACAAAAAACACACATTCTAGTGATACATAATAATAATAATAATTAGCACGACGTCTTACTACCCGTTCGGGTTATACAATTTATTTAGATAAAAATATTTAAAATGCTTCATTATATAAATGGTATAGTATGAAAATACTATATTGCCTAACAATTGAAATATTTACTCAAAACTTGTAATATATGTGAAACGAAATGGTATACACAAGCAAATGCAAGCATAAATTGTGCTATAGTTAAGTAGAATCGATCCTGGGTTCACAAGGTACAACACAGCATATTTAAATTTTGACTTCCGGCTAAGATTTCGATATTTTACTAGGTTTAGCACATCTTCGGGTCATCACCTTGATATTAAATTCCTCATTTATATATTTTGACCGATGAAAAATGTAAATATTCACTATTGAGTCTTAAATGATAGAAATAGATCATTGCTGTACAAACATTTCCCCTAATAGGTTAAAAGAAATATAGAATATTATAGAATTTAAAAATCAGTTACCAAAGACAATTTGTTTTTATAAATGTTTCAAATAAAGAATAAACCCCCCAATAAACAAAAATTATGATTATTGACAGGAATAAAATTTAATACAATATAATTAAATGTACTTTACTCAATCTATACAACAGCTTAAGTGTCGAAATAATATATATTCAGCTTAACCAAATGTAAAAAAAGAACAAAAAGAAAACATAATTCATCTATAAATAATACATAATTAAATATAGCTGGGATATATCTTTTGATTGATTACTCAAATGTTTATCACAATGAATATTATTATATAGTTTACCATTTAGTAAATAAAATCATGTTTTTAAGCGGTCTCAGAATTTATTACAACAATGTGTAAAGTTATACTTTCTGCCCTGTATCAATACATTCGAAAAGTTGGTAGCACGTAATTCTCCATTAAATTTAAATAATTAAAGAAAAACCCGTTAATTCTTATCATAATTTTAATTTAATTAATAATGTTAATTTATCACATATTTTTAATATATATATATTTGCTCGACCATGTACCATAGCCAGGCTTCCTGGAATCCAAACTTACAACCATACTTGTGTGGTTTGCCAGCACATTCTTTAGATTCCATCTTTCCACCAACACAGTTCAGTGTTCTTATTTAAAACAACAATGCATTGTACATGTACATTTACAAAGGTAATCACTACTTAAAACAACCATAACATTATATCATCAAAATATTAATACTAATCAACATATTCTTATGGAATGATAATTAATCAGTCTAATCCATATTTATATAAAGCTGGCTGCTTCAAGTTATTAATTGATTTACATAATCTCCAACGCTAACATTACCGAATTAAAATTTGGTTAGTGAACAAAGCATCAAACAAGCAATAAAAGAAAGACTAACTTTTTATGGTCAAATTAATAATTTAAGCTCTACGTTGGATGCTACTAGTTCAGGTATATTTCATATTTGTTGAGATCGTGGAACAAGGGTCTTTCTACATACATAAACGATAGTGGAGACAAAATAAGTTGGATTAAGAGAGATCTTGATTTATTCTTTAGAACTTTAAGATTAGAAAGAATCTTCTTACACGTTACATGCGTACATGAAAGAGACATTACAAATTTGAAAGCGGTGACGTTAGGGTGAGTGAAGAAACCTGATTAGGTGCTCATTATAAAACAGAAAGTTATCAACGTTAACACTAATAACATTTTTCGAGGCTGGAATGTTTATTATAACATGATGTTCGAAATTAACATCTAGGTCTTCAACATCATCGAGCTCGTCCCCATCTTCACAATATTACTACAAACACTGCCACCTGGAGTATTATGTTTACTACCATCAATTATGATTGTGAGATTATTGTTTGGCTACTCACAAGCAAACTGTTCACTTTCAAAAATTGAACTATCTTTATTAATATTGGCCAATTCATACATTTTAAATAAAGCATCGATATTAAAATAATCTACTCCAAGTTCAGAACGTATGGTTTTTTTTAAATCCAAACTTGAAGTATATTTACACGTACTTATTTAGAACAAACATTTATTCGATTTGTCTAAATTTTCGAAATAAATACTTTTTATTTTTAAACATTTTTTTAATTATAGAATAATTTTTTGATTGCAATTTTTCTTTCAGTAAAATCGTCTTGCATATGTACAAAAGTGTTGTCTTTAAAATATTTTGATCAAATGTTTATCATTTTATGAAGAGTTTTAATAAATAAGAGTATTTTTTTTAGTTATAATTTGCTCCAATAATGTTTCAATTGTGTGCCATACTTTGAGATAACTCATACCTTTTGTTTTTAAAATTACTGCTTTTAGAAATGTCACAAAATAAATTTAAAATAGTTAGCGCCAGTAGTACATTTTTTATTTGAATCCATTTTTCAAATAACGTACAGGTTCAAAATTTTGTTTTTCAGTAAAAGCTACCTTGTTTCATATCCACCAAATAAATGGTACTGTGCTCTGCACAAAATTTCTCTTTGGTGTCTTAAAATAGATACATTTATTAAAAACTTGTTTTGAAACAAAATAACAAATATTGTTGCATAAACACTCCCCCCATGGGCATACATTAAATAATATAGGCCCTACAGGATTACGGATATATTGAGAAAAAATAAACATGTCTATCCACTAAAGAGCATAACAATTAATTTTAGAATTTGAAGACCTGAATAAAAAAAATACATATATTTGATAATATCTCAGGAACTACTGATTTTATAAACATATATTTCAAATACCAGTAACATGAATTTAATTTTAATATCACTACAACAATTCAATGATGAGTTATTTTGTATCTCAAATATTTGTAAAGATAAAAAATGTCTATTTCTGCGAATGTAGAGTACCCTCAAAGTAATCTTCATAGGAAAGTTAGATTATCCATTTTGTTTTTATTTTCAAATAGTGTCTAAATATTAATTTTTATCAAAATAGTTTGAGCGGATTACGAGAAAATATATTTTTTCTCTTTATGCCCCTCAGTAAACTAGCTTAATTTTTAGGCTAGATGTATATTTCCAAAACCCCCACAGATTAGCTCAATAAAGGCCCTAGATACTATGTTTTAGCCTGATCGGGAGAATTGTTTCGGCTCCAGGCCGAGGTACAGATACACAGACATACAAATAGACGGCATCGCGAAGACAGTTTGGGTTTATCAAAATCTCGAGTTTAATTTTTTTACAAAAATAATGCTTCTCTTACTGGGGTCAAGAGAAATAAAAAAAGAAACAAATGTTGTGCGTCTACTGGATTCAATATCAATTTCATTATAATCCATTATACAGGGTTATTCTAAAGTAATGTTGCAGATCCGAAGGCCTCTAGTGAGAGTGGTGTCCGAGAAGTAACGGATTGAAATGAAGGAGAGCAGCATCAAGCTCCTGCCTGTGCACGGTAACTACCGCCGGGATGTTCGCCGATACCTGAATACCAACCACCTGGGACGTTGGATTAGCCGTGCCGGACAAGAGAGTTTGTCCATGTTGCTCTGTACTTCCACGATCGCTAGACATAACACCCTGCTACTTCTTTTTGTGAGGAAACATCAGGGACACTGTGTACCTGCACCCATTGCCAGAGGAATTGAACCAACTCTTAAACAGCGTATCTCTGCTGCAGTGGAGTTGATAGTGGGGGATATGCTAGGACGCTTCTAGGCCAAACTGGACTACCGTCTAGACGTCTGCCATGTAACCAACGGCGCCCACATTGAATACCGTTGGTGCTCGAGAAACTTGGAGATCTCTTCTGTCTTTTCATGTAATGACGGTTGTTTATGTCAGTTCGTTTGAGAATAAGAACTTTTCACGTTTGCACCATTACTTTTGAATAACCCTGTATTAGTAAGAGCCTTATATTTACTCCGCTAACACTTGGCTCCTATATTTTTCAAGTGAGATAATTTACCACGATTGTGTTGAGTTTCACTCTTTCATATAAGGTTTTCTCACTGTCATTCTACTATGGGTGGGACTTAACGTAGGACTCCTCGACTAATCCAAACAAATTCACGACTATATTACAATTAGAAGTGTAGCTATTATTATATTGAGGACATGACTCATACAATGTGTGTGGATCAGGGAGGAATTTTGGATATCTAAATATACTTGAACACCATTGAATGTTTCCTTCACGCTACCCACTCAATAAAATGAACATACGACAAGATTTTCAATTTGTAATTCTCAATTTCTTAAAGTCTGACTAAGGCAAGTCATACATTTCGCTACCGCTAGTATCATCTACTACTAGTTGCAGTAACCTTTGTTATACTTTATCATGCTTCAAAAAACAACACAAAGAGCTAACTGGGCCATAATGGCCACATCTTGTGTACTATATGCCATCAAACTATACACGATCGATTCCCGAAGATTGATCAAAATTAAATTCTGATAAAAAATACCCAATCACTTTTATGATGATACTATGTAATTTTTTTAGATAAAAACGTAGTCAGTGAATCTCTTTTCTCGTACCCATGTCATAATGCAATGCACACTTTTTTTTATATGGAGACACATAGGATTGATGGAAAATGTTTCACTTCAAACTTGTATAGGATGGGGAAACTTTTTATTGTTTCAAATTTGTGAGCGTTTATATAATGCAAGAGATATTATGGGTACCCGTCATTTGGCCTAAAAGGCATTTGGCCTAAAGTGTAGGCTAAACGCCTTTAGGCCAAATGCCTTTAGGCCAAATGCCTTTAGGCCAAATGCCTTTTAGGCCAAATGCCTTTAGGCCAAATGACTTTAGGCCAAACGCCTTTTAGGCCAAATGCCTTTTAGGCCAAACGACTTTTTGTAAAGTTAATNCTTTAGGCCAAATGACTTTAGGCCAAACGCCTTTTAGGCCAAATGCCTTTTAGGCCAAACGACTTTTTGTAAAGTTAATTTTTAGACCCTTTATTAAAATATGTTTTGCTGTCTCCGGAAACATTCGTTAAGATTTGTAGTGATGCTAATAGATGGCGAGGTGTGTAGTGTTTAGTT
>CABFVZ010006477.1:0-17973 GCA_902151445.1 Timema monikensis
GCATGCGCTGATTGGTTCTTCTACGCCGATTTTCAAGGAGAAGCGCAGCCAAAGCTGAAATTATTTCTACAAATGCAGAACTTTGTACGCAGATCGCGCTGATTTCTTGTGATTGGCTTAAGCGGTCATCACGTGACGCATTTCGGCTCTGCGCTTGATTTTCGGCGAACGTGTGAATCCACACTTACTCATATAACTAAATTCAGCCAATAGGTGTTATGTTGTCTTAGAAAAATAATATAGTTATAAAATCACCAAGTTTATTTGGTCACCCATTCTTATTTTTCCCACTTTGTTGTTATTTTTATTACTTTTTTGTCATCTATGATCGAACTATGAAATAAATTTCGAAATAGTTCTATTTGGTTTTCTTATGTTGGCTAAATTCGGGTAGGTTATTTTGGAATTTTGATGTGGATTTATTGCGCTCATTGATAACTGACTACTCAACAGAAACGTAAATAAATAATATATGAAAACATTAAAAATCTACAAAATTTAACATACTTAATATATTGTTCATTCTTAAGATTACTTTGCAATGTCAACTGATATTTTCTTACCTTCTTTTGACTATGACACTGATGAAGAAGATTTGGGAGGTGAAGGTCTTATAGTTCCTGTGGAACACTCGTACGGCACCCAGTATGAAGAACTTACTAAGAAACACCTTAAAGAAATACATTATGAACTTGGTCTTATAAAATTATGCTGGCCAGAGCTACCCACTAAAGGCTTACACAGGTATAGTGACGAGTCTGCTGCCCACCAATTATATAAATATTATATTTAAAGGTACCCAATTTCAACATTAACAATAATCACACTTATATACAAAACAATCTTTACTAGCGTCAAGTCGGAATGGCACATTGTATTCATTTTAGAGATTTTGTTAATAGTCATAGATAAACTTGAGCCGCTTTTTCTTGTCATATCACAATAAAAATGTATTTATTAACATTACAGATTGTTCAGCTACCTGAAAAACAATATGATCAAATTTCTGGAATTTTTTACTTTTTCACTAAGAAAAAAAAAACTTTTACTTTTAATCATCAAAATAAAATTTTGTTTTCCAATCACAGTTGTCCCTATTGAACATACTTACTTTAATTCTCAAAAGTTGACATGATTTTCCTGTCTTACATCCCACATCTGTACATCTTTGGTCAAAGCTAAGTCATGGTTATGCTCCTGCGCGAGAATTCGACTACGCCCTACATTATTGTTTGAAGAAACTAAAAAAACAACGTATCTTTACACAATTTTAAACTTCTGGAATAAAGAGATTTCTTAATCGTTAAATATGATCCCATTGTGTATAAATATAGCCTACCGCATTAAAGTATATATTCAAGACTCACCATTTTCAAAAGTAACTAACAAACTTTCAAAAAAGTTTTAAATCCTAGCTTAATCATAATCATGCCATTCCTTTAAGGGGTAGGCAAGAAACTTTTCATAGGCCTATATCTAAAAAAATCAACTCCTTACTTAAACCATCCTCACTAATTTTCTCAAACTTCTATATCCTTGCATACTCCCTTCTCTTCCACCACATCCATACATCAAGTCATACATGCTCTTTTATTCTTAAAACTCTTTATGTTTCTCTTTTTCACACATACGTCTACAACATTTTGTCATGTCTTAATTAAGAATGAACTAGATTGTTATAATAAATTGTAATATGATTACCATTTTACTGAAATTCAATTAAAATGGCGTGGGCTAATCATGCAACTTTTTGAAGTGTGTAGAAACAACACAATAGATTCTACCACTGTAATAGTTTCATGCTGTAAAGTAGATTAAGGAATTATTGGTTGTTGTTAACATTCCGGTTGTTAAAATTTCCCAATTCGAGCTCTTTTCTTAAACTATTTATGTCCTAACTTAACTTATATAAAATAACACAAATTTGATAAAATTATTTTACTCCCAAATACTTAACTATGTCCCTTTATTTGTAATATGAAGTCAAAGAACTAGAAAAAAATAAAAAAAATAACCATTTATCTTTAACTTTTTTTTCCTGCTGTTTAGTCAAATTATTTAAATAGTTTCTGTAGTGCTTTAATAATAATTTTATTAAGATCATTTCATTAGAATGTATATTAGTATTGCTTCACAAAATATTATTAACATTTCTTCCTCACGGTTCCTATTTCTGAAAGATAAACACAGCCGAGCTACCAGATCAGAATCCACTCTACAGATGTATATTCCCATACATAGATATCAAACATATGCTCGTTCTTTCACTGTCCTGGCATCACAGGCTTGGAACAAACTAGATAACGCTACTCGTCATCTAACATCTAGACACCCCTTCAAGCATGCGGTTACACAATATATACTGTTTTATAAGCTAAACTGGGTTCTTGAAAATACTTGAGCTTCATATGAGTGTGTGAATGGCTTTCTACTTATTTGAATATTCCTCTATTAAATTGTATTTCAATTAATGTAATAGTGTATGTTGTATTCAACACTGGTTAAGTGGAAGAGAAGGTTAACGCGTTATCTTCGCCAGATAACTAAAGGCTATTATTATTATTATTATTATCATTATTATTATTATTATTATTATTATTATTACATTTTATTTTATTTATTTAAGGTAGTTAATGTGCACTTTCTGAACTGATTGGTTATACCAGCTCACGACTTATAAACTAACTTTTATATAGAACAAACACAACATCCAACCCCCGTCCATTAATTCATCACTGTGAAAGGGAAATCCACATTTCAACATTTTTAGTCATGTTGGGAATCAAACCCAGGTCCCTTAGATCAGTAGAGAGACTTGCTATTGACTAAGCTAAGATGTCGGACAGGCTGTATATTAATTTAAAGTTAGAAAATATGGCCGTCTGGCCGCCAGTGTAACGTGATTCATATGGAATGACCCAGCTAGTATGTGTATTTAAAGAATCTGGATTTATGGATATTTTCTTGTTTGGACCCCAAGAGCATTATTTTCAGGCCTAGCTATTTTTAGTTTTGACTATGAAGACAATGTTTTGTGTACTGTGCATGTTCAAAAAATTTAAAATCATTTAGTATCAATCTAATTTTAAAATGGAAGGAAAAGAACTGATATAAGTTATATAATTATATTGAGAGAGTCATGATAAAATCTGTCAGCCATAAGCACAAAATTTGGTGATAATTTTAATCAGATAAACTGTCATTAGAGATAATATTTAAGGAGATAAATATAAAGTAAGACAACTGTATCTATATTTTCAATCTCCCTTGCTTTCTAATATTATATACAGCAATGCTTAGTTCTGCTATGACATTAGAATGTCAAAGTTAATTTCTGCACTTTCAAAAGTATGTCACATATTCCTACTTTGAGCTGGTTCTATCCATATCCCTTTCTTGAGTGGGTTCTATCCATTCCCCCTCGTTACACCCTATCCCTTTCTTTACCTAGCTATATCCAGTTCACCTCATTACACCCTATCCTTATCTTGAGCTAGTTTTAAATCTAAAGTTATAAAACAAACTTTTTTAATCAAATTGGTTGAACTTGTAAAGTACTGCTTATTAATCTATAACACACACTCATCCAAATTCTAAGGTCCAGCAAGTCAACATAAATGTTTAGAATATGTACTCTAGATACCCTTATGGAAACAAAATAAAAAGTTAACCTCGTAAATAAAAACTATAGTGTTTAAAAAATGTAAATCTAAAAAAAATAATCATCCCTGATGTTATTAAATTTTTATTTCAAAGCTGCACACCTTATGGTTTATTAAAAGTATCATTAACTTAGGAGCTGCACACAGCTCCTTCAGGGACTAGTGTCATTAACTAGGAGCTGCGCACAGCTCCTTCAGGGACTAGTGTCATTAACTAGGAGCTGCGCACAGCTCCTTCAGGGACTAGTGTCATTAACTTAGGAGCTGCGCACAGCTCCTTCAGGGACTAGGCCTAGTGTCATTAACTTAGGAGCTGCACACAGCTCCTTCAGGGACTAGTGTCATTAACTTAGGAGCTGCGCACAGCTCCTTCAGGGACTAGTGTCATTAACTAGGAGCTGCGCACAGCTCATTCAGGAACTAGGCCTAGTGTCATTAACTTAGGAGCTGCACACAGCTCCTTCAGGGACTAGTGTCATTAACTAGGAGCTGCAGCTGCACATAGCTCCTTCAGGGACTAGTGTCATTAACTAGGAGCTGCGCACAGCTCCTTCAGGGACTAGTGTCATTAACTAGGAGCTGTGCACAGCTCCTTCAGGGACTAGTGTCATTGTTAAAATCTCAAGCGCTCCTCTGTCAGATGTTCAGCTGCAGGGTCTAACGCGCTGCTGATGACAGGGATATTGAGGTTAGAATCTCATTTAGGTGTACTGTGGGTGGTTTTTCCAACCCTCCATGCAAATGTGGGTACACTTTACTTAAATATTACCTTCCTAATCCCCAAAACCATTAGCATAATTAGTACATAAGCATATAGCTCAAACAAGTGGTAAGATGCGGTGCTAAAAAAAGTTTTAACAAAATATAATTGAGAGGAAATGTACCCAAATTTGGGTTTAGGAAGAGTGGCAAACATCTTAGGGGGGAAGAACCTTCATACACTCAGTTGGGATTCAAACCCCCAACCTCCCTTTCACCGATAAACCCTACTAGATGAGCTTTTCGTTTATTATGCAGGATCATTGATGAAAGTAAAAAGTATGTAAATCTAATGATAACTTGTATTGACAGTTTTCACTATTGTCTATCTGTATGCTACAGTTAACAAACAAAGTTGTTATTATAATATGTTCAGTTACCAATCAATTTGGTATATGATTTGTAATATATACACCCAATACTGTATTATTAATCTCTAATTTATTGAAAAACAGGTTAAGGGCTGTGACTATAGTCGTGGGACTGATGTCTCCTGTGAGAAATCCCTCTGGTAGGCTGTTTTCGATGCTCTAACTTGACCTGATTATAGTCATTCACAATGAGACTGCAGAGTAGCTGGCTCCTAGGTACCAGTTCTGTACAAGGATAGAAGATATTTGGCAACACTGTGCGATTCAACCCGTCTTGACTCACGGTTTTGTATAATTTCTTAGCGTTTTAGAACGTGTTTTGTTTAACATCGTCATTTATTATAAGTTTTGGCGGTTGTTTGTTTCAAAAATGTTGATCAAGAAGTTTGCCCGTACATGCCACAGGAAAAAATCTTTATTGTTAAACCTTGTACATAAATATAAAAACATAATTGAGAATAAAAAAAAAACGGATGCACCTTCAAATTCTCAGAAAAAGGAAGCCTGGAAGAAAATAACAGAATAATTTAACTCCAACTAGACATGATGAAACCCAGCTGAAAAGGTAATTTTATTTTAATGCATGTGTATCATCAAAACATAATACTTGTTTTATAATTATTTTGTGAAATATGTTCATTCAAAACTAAGTCTAACCATATTATACTTTGAAAATAGTTTTAATTTAGTAGTGAAATCTTTGTTGTTGGTAATAGACTAATCATTCCATTCTTATCATAAATCCTTGTTTCCTTTTTTTTTTTAACTCAGACCACTGTTAAATTTTATCCATCATGCTGCCAATGTTATTGTTCTTTTGATTAATCTTGTAAACTACTGTAATTGGTAGGCCTACTTGTCTATCTGGTCAACACATTTTTGTTGTGGTTTCTTTTTAGTGAAGTAAATAAACAATCTATTCTTGCACCCACAGAAATTATGGTTTCAATTTCAATGTCAGAGAAATCTAATCCATGCAATTATATTGGAGAACAAAACCCTACAACCTTATATAGCCTAGTCCTATAGAGCATGTCACATCTTTTCCCTTTGTTTTACTATAATATATATGTCTATTTTTATTATTTTTACTATTAATACATACACAAGAAGATTGCAAATTGAATAATACAAAGATTTATAAAGTTTGATTAGGCACATCAAACTCTTATGTTACGGTAGCTTTTATTGTATTCACATTGAACAGTTGATGAGTTTTATTTTTCTAACTATATTGAATTTGCTAACCCTTCCATTGTAGCTATGCAACAAGTTCCTGACTAATTGTGCTTATAATTGTTAATGTGATGTGTTCACAGATGCTGGGAAAAATTCAAATCGCAGGTCCAGAAACAAATCAGTTGGAGAGGCAGCATTCGATGAAGACATGGGGAGGAGAACCATACAAAACCTCCCCTGATGATGACAAGCTTGCTGCTCAGGGGTTGACAAGTCAGCCATGGTTGGATGAGGAAGTTGACACACCCTGGGACAGCGACTATCGTCATCGGCAAGATGCTGCCTCAGTTTTCACTACTAATCTTCTATGCTGGCGGCCGGGGTTCAATCCTAGGTCCCGGCAAAGATTTATCTGATTACCAAACCCTTCCTTCGCCTCTGACAAGACATCTTGTAAATGTGGGGAATGCCAGGCCTCCACCGTGGTTCGAATTCCACGTTAAACTGTAGGTCCTTCATTTCATCTCACTATCACCCTACCATTACACATTAGCGTAAGTGCGTATAACCGGAATGGGTAGTAAGACGCGGTGCTAATAATAATANATTCCACGTTAAACTGTAGGTCCTTCATTTCATCTCACTATCACCCTACCATTACACATTAGCGTAAGTGCGTATAACCGGAATGGGTAGTAAGACGCGGTGCTAATAATAATAATAATAATAATAATAATAACACTACTAATCACCCTGATAATAGCACCTCCACATCAATCTCAAGCCGCCCTCATAACCCCATCAACTACATACACCCCTTTCCTGGTCCCTCCAGAGCCCCAGAAGACTTACTCTCCTCCCAAAGCAGTCCACCTCATGTTCCAGAGAGCACACAGCACACCAGTCGTGAGAATCCCGCATCAGCTCCTTCTCTAAGGACCTTAACACCGCCTACATGCAAAGCACCTAAAGGTAATAATGTAATGTTTTTAATTAAATTACTAGTTTTGTTAAACTTGTTGAAAATATAATGTCCCTAATTTAGTGTTATAACTAACTTCAATTTGTGGGATATGTTTACTTAATTAGAATGTCAAAAACTATAAGTCCTAGCTATCATCGAACAGCAAAAATTTGTAGTCAACACCTAAGATGGGATATGCCAATTTATTCTAAAATAAATATCAGTTTGAACCAACTAACTTATGTGTAATTGGCCACAATAACATTCCCCAATGAAACTTTTTTTGTATCATATTATGAAATAAGGATTTTTTCTTATACAGTGGAACCTTGATTATCCTTAATAAAAGGGGCTGACTTGATTTTGGATATATAAATTCGAGTTGTGGTGGTAAGGATATACATTCATTCAGAAAAATGTTTAATGATAAGAAAATTTATACAATAAGTAGGACCTAATTCCGAATTACTGTATAAGTTAAAAATTATTTGGATTTTTTGCCATAAGTATTTCAATAGTAATAGTTATCTAGTTATTCTATGTAGCCACATAAATAACATCTCAACTAAAAAAGGGTGCTTTGGTTAAGCAAAGTTGGGTTAACTTGGTTAACCAGAGTTCTACTATTGTCTATTGTCCCCAACATGTAAAACACTTTAAAATAGTTTAGTGTTATTGTGCTTTATTAGTTTATTCCAAGGAACCAAAACTGACCTAGATTTACTTTGTCCTGCCACCCTTTCAGGCTACCTTAATATTTACACGACTGACAAGGGAATTAGGAAAATAGTGTTTAAAGGAAACATTCGCACATTTGCGAGACAGTTAGAATTTTTTTTATGAAAAACCACCCTTATAAACTTGTTGGGATTTGAACCACGAGCTAGTCGTCAGCGACAATCCAGTCTAATTCTGGAGTGAGATAGATTACTGTGGGTTTTGGACATTATGGGACCTCCTGGAGTGGATTCTGAACCACAATTAGTGTAGTAAGCAACTAATGAGACACTACCCAAGTACATTTCATTGCAAGCTTTTTTATTTTACATTCTCATCGTAGGCTGGACAGCCAAAAGCAACAGACTCACATATTGGTATGGTTTTGAATCTTGCATATACACTTGGTTACCATTACAAGTTGGTTTGGTTTTGAATCTTGCATATACACTTGGTTACCATTACAAGTTGGTTTGGTTTTGAATCCTCCATATACACTTGGTTACCATTACAAGTTGGTTTGGTTTTGAATCCTAATTGTATGCACATGACGTGGTTTACCACATACATATTTTGTAATTTGCATCAGTGAATGAATTGACAATATATAATATTTTCTGGTGTGTGTTTGTGTTACAGTTTTGAAGCGTGCAGCGAAACCCCGCCTCTCATCCTCTGCAGATAGTTTGGTAGAGGCGGAGCGCGTGTCTAGGTCCAAAATGTATGAGGAGGAACTGACACAAATGCGGGAAGCTCACAAAAAGAACACGGAAAAAGAAGATTGGCTGTGTGCAGCCTGCGCCAAACGGGAAGAAACATTTCTGGAGCTCCAAGAACAGCTCCAATTGATTCGTTTGGAGCAGGAGCAAGTGATTATGGAACATGAGAGGAATATCGCTGAACAAGCCAAATTGGCTATGAGGGCTGCTCAACTAGGTGTGGAGAGGAAGGAGTTAGACATAAAGAAATCTCAGGGTGATAAATAAGTGAGAAATGTTACATTCTTTTTTTCTTCTGAGAATTCGATGTGTTTTTATACTTATGTACAAGGCATTTGATTTTAAGTGTATGGGGCAAACTTCAATAAAGTAACATGGCTTAAATTCCTTGCCATGTTGTCATGTTCGTGTACAAAATAATGCTCATCAGTCATTATCCTTTAGATGTTTGGTGCAACAAATTTACTATTGCTACTGTATTGTGTTTGTAGTCTGTGTTTCCCGTCAGGAAATAACTTAAAATAACCTCAATTCTGTCTTTTGCTCTAAGAAGTATGATTATACCTCTCATAAGAGTGAAGCGATAGTTTACAAATCAAACGAAGTTTAACTTTGGTATTAAACCGATGGCGCTTCACATCGAGTTCACTCTATGAATGTGCCAATTATTATCTTATTGTTGTGTTTGTTATTCTGGCCTATTCGGCTGGTCACCATTGAAAATGATGGCTTGTGCTTTGGTATCTACCTTGTAATTGCTTGCTTTGTTTGCTCTACTAAACACTTATTTCAACATGCATTTGGATCTTATGCTTTCAAGTGTTAACTTATAGTTGGCATATTTAGTGCTAACTAAAGCGCCACTACACCTGTTGCTACAAATAATACGAGGATCGCCCAGAAAGTAATACCTGTTTGCGCTCAGCGCTCACACATGTCAACGACCAGCACAAGTCAAAGTTACCCAAACCTCTTTTCTTTGTTCCATGCAAGTTTTGTGCGATGAGCTTTAATTTTACCATTTTTGTGAATATTTAAAATGAATATAAAATTTGATAATCCCACCTACTGTGTAGTTTGATCTGTTTTACAGTTTTTAAACACACAAATTGTCCAGCTTAGTGACATTAATCGTCATATTATGGCAGAGTATTGTGAGGACATATTGAATTAATCGTCAGTAGGTTGATGGTGTCGAATGTTAAATGAGTGAAAGACAAATGTTAATGATGATGAGCATCTGTCACTGGAATGAGTATTTATTTATTTACACTATTTATCCCGATTCCTAGCAAGTAGCTCAGGACCTAGATCTACATCTTTAATTAACATTACATCTTTTAGCTAAGTTCTTTTTTTTTAATACAATAATACATAGAATAAACACTTAAATCTAAAAGTCCTATTTGTCCCTCTTTCCTATACCTAACCTACTAGTTGGTCTGCCCCGGGTATATTACACCCTCGGTACCCTGCACCACTTGGTGTCCCACCACACTCTGGATCTAATAGTCCCCAGATTGGCGAAAGCCCCAGCTGGGGTGGGCATCCCCCTTCGCCACCTGGGGAGGCGCCCTACCAGAGATTTTGCCCCGCTAACTACCCACAATATCACCACCTATGGACTTAACAACTAACTTAACCTAAAGATTTATAAAAATACTTTATACTAACTTAACTTAAGTACAAGTCCTCCTTATAGCTGCAGGGACTTTCAGTTGTTATCGCCGAACCATTTTCTGAACTGAGAGTAGACATCCAATGAATTGGGGGACGGACCAGATGCCCGACAGCTCCAACCAACCGAGTATCACACACTTGTCGCCAAGTGGGCTGGACCCTATGAGTTGATTCTTCCATCTGAAGATGTTGTTCTCTTGTACTCCTGAGCTGGTATCAAGGCGCCCTCCAGTTCACACTACTGGAATCCAGAGAGCACTCCTTCCCTCAGCTAGGCTCTGGTTTGCCTGGAGATCCCCACCACACTCTACCCAGCCAGCTGATAATGAGTATATGGTCAAAGGCTCAACAATTATTACGGATGCCTATTGAGAACCACTTTTGTGACTATGGTGTGCCATTCTCATCTGACAGTGAGGCCGACAATGCACGCCCGCATGCTGCTTCCAAGACACAGAAACTCCTTCAAGATTTTGTCTGTGTAGTTTTAGATCATACAGCATACAGTCCAGACTTGGCGGAAAGTTACTATCACCTTTTTACCCAGCTGAAGGTGTTTTTGGTTGGTATACAATTTGAAAGTAATGAAGAAAGGAAGGATCCAGTCAAATAATTGTTAAATAGACTGGTGGGAGATGTCTACAATGAAGGCATACAAAAACTCGTCAAATGATAGGATGAGCTTGGTAGGAACTATGTATAAAAGTAGATTAAGGTATGTAATCATAAAAATAAAATGTTAACTACTAAAGCCCAAACAGGTATATCTTTCTAGACTACCCTCTTACAAGCATATCAACTTTAGGACTCTTTTATGTACTTGGGTATCAAGATCGTTGCATTAAGATATTGGGCAGATTAAGATAAAGACCACACAATATTATAGGCCAAACAATGATATTATAGTAGCACATACAGATAAATAATACCACACCAAGAATGAGGACGTACCAATATTGAGAGGACAGTTTAGAGCCAAACTAACTTAAAATCAAGTTTTTATCGACCAGTGGTCATTAGGGGTGGGAGGTAGCATAAATCACTAATGTAACCGAGACGGGCCGATTGTTCCCAAGATGAGCCACTTCCTCCTCCCATCCTTGCTTTTACCACTTCCTATTGCTGGTCACCTCGGTTCCTCAGGAGTGAACAGACAATAAGTCAGGTAAGATAGAAAACCCCTTGGATTTGACCATGCGGGCGACTCAGGTTTTGTGGTTTTGACAAGTTATTTATTAAAATTAAATAACTCACTTCAACCTGCTTCAGTGGCCACATGGTCTTAGGCGCTACTCTTAGAATAGACTAGGGTGCCAAGGATGGGGAGATAGTGGTTCAATCCAAGTTGGTTGTACTGAGGGTGGCTTTTCCTAAATAATTC
The DNA here is from genome assembly GCA_902151445.1 of Timema monikensis. Lineage (NCBI taxonomy): Eukaryota > Metazoa > Arthropoda > Insecta > Phasmatodea > Timematidae > Timema > Timema monikensis. Next base: position 11,433 of record CABFVZ010006477.1, read on the forward strand.
CTATTCTCTCTCATGCAAATGAAGGTGCACTTAAATTCAACCTTTCTCATCACTATCCCATTAAATTAATTAGTATATCAGCGTATAACTTGAATGGAAGACGCGGTGCTAAGAAATTCGTTTTACTAATACAGTAAACAACCAACTATCCATGGGTGGCTTATCAGCTTTGCAGCTTAACCGCGGCATCGCCAACAGCAGGGGATACGTTTCTGAGTAACTCCGCGTTGATGGAGACTACAGGGCTACAGATTGTTGTACTCGGTAGATCCCTAGGGAAGAGATAATGGCCAGAGAAACAAGGGGACTGCTCTGGTATGGACTCATGACCTGCTTAATTATTTGAAACAGGAAGACAACACGCTCCCATCTGACAAGCTGTTGTTACGGAAAATACATAGTGGGAAAAGGAAAAAGGAAGCAGCTGCAATGACTAATACAAACTTTTTAATTAATCTGTCCACTTTTAATATACAAGTACAGTACTTTGGTATAAACTATTTTTTTAAATTATTATCTTAGTGAGTGAAATATATTGATGGGTTCATAATCATAAACCCAGTCCTGATAGGTGAGTCTAGTTTGAATTGAATGCGCTACAATCTCTTGTTTTATTAAATATACGGATTATCCATGGTTTTGGGTTAACCGCAGCACTCGTCCCCTCCATTACCTCGGATAGTCGGGAGTTAACTGTATTATTATATAATCATACAAATAACTACCAAATATATAACTATATAGTGTACTAATTTAGTAGATGATAAAATATTACTATTTTTTATGTAAAAACTCTTTAATTGAGAGGGTGCGTGAAAAACCTGTAGATAATTCTTGGTGTGTGCAATGTGACTTCATGCACGAATCAGATATTAGCATTACAACAAGGGATTGAGAAATGTTTTGCAGGAATAAAGAAAGTTTATTGTGCATTCTTATATTTGCACAAGAAAACTTTGATTCCTGTAAGTAGGATACATTGTTAACTTTTTATAAAATTTTATTTTACCACAGAAATATCTTCAATCATGAAAACATCCCCTACATAAGACAGCCAATGTTCAAATACATTCCTCTGCCTGTGCATTGATTGGAGACTGTTTGGTGCTGTTTGTGCATTTAACACTATGTGTTGTTTGTGGGTTTATAAGACACTATATACTCTATGCTAAACAGCTTACATTACATTCACTATCCATCCTTACATTTGATTAAAATGATTCACTGTCTTTTTTTGTAATGGTAAATAATGTAGGGCCTACTTGTTTTTCTGAAGAACATTACATATCCAATGCTACTATAGTAATATGAAATAATGTAATGAAAAGAAAGGAATTAGTGTATGATCAGGATTCCCTTTATGTAAGAATATGGTCATTTAAATATGTGATCTTTTTAGGTTTGGACTATTGAGTTTTATTTATCAAATATCTCAGGTCGTGTCTTGTTCTGTCTTGTAACCTCCCTTTTTTGTATTCTTATACCCATAAATAATAGACAGGTTGGTTACAAGAGAGTTTTATTTTTATTCAACAAAATGACAAAAAAGGCTCTATGAGAGTGTGCGGCAGCATTAGGTGCTGTATCCATACACATTGGCCGAAGAGTAATAATAGCACGAAAAATGCGGGATACCTCCCCAAGTTCATAAATGGCCAAACAAACAATTACGGTTAAATCGATCTTACCACAAATCTGATATAGATAACAATAATAATGAAAGATGGCGATGGTAAACCCTATACTATGGTAATATCAAAAAGATATTAATTAGCTAGTCGCCGTCAGTGACTCTCAATTTATCAGAGTAATAAACAACATGTTCTAGATAAAAGAATATCTTAACAACCATAAATGGGCGTAATAGAAATATACAACAAAAATAGAAACATTCGATATAGTTAGGAAAACTAATGTTAAACATTTCAACAAGAGTTAAAATAATAAGCACGCCGAATCGCGGCCCCTGATTTAACCAACAAAGAATTAATCTCCGATGTTTAACAATAACAAATAAACTTCCCATTAATAACACGAGGCATAATCTTAAAACATAGGATTTGGGAAAATTACAATATAATACAGCCCAATGCAACACAGGACAAAAAATGGCGGTGCTCTAAAACGTAAACCCATCCGTGAAGCGTATAAAAGAATTTCACTATTAGACAAATGTTTTGGGTCCAACTATGCAACGGTATTACGTTTATCCATAGTCTTTAAGCAAAATTCAGGAGACCTGGTATAAATTAATAAAGATTTGATTTAGAATTTAACATCCCAGACGGTAATTTTGAATGATTAATGCCAACCAGAATTTAGAAATAAACAAGGCTAAATCTATCCAAGACCAAAGTGCCTCACCTAACGATCGTAGTGCAATGTGTACTGTCACTACAGAGTCCAGCCATTATATACACACGCTTGGGGTCATGTGTTCTCAAAGTGCGAGAAGCAAGGATGGCTAGAGGGGTAAGGGGGGTAGCATTGTTCTGGGACATGCTCACACAGTCTAAGCACAATTCAAACGCGCGCCAAACAATAGTTCCGTTATCTTCCAATCACAGCTGTCTGTGCGCACCCAACCTGCACATATCAACTGTCTATTATTTCCTTGGGCGAGGCACAATTAGAGGTGAGTAGCGAACTATTATCCCCTAGGTCAGTCTGAAATGAGTCGTGCTGCGATGTTGTTCTGGTGTGGTGCCTTGTTGTGACGAGTCAACTGGGGCAGAAGCGGCAGGCCAAACCATCGTCTTCTATACATGTTGTAACAAGGTTACAATAACATTAATTAAGTGTTCATTGTGAATCATAATTTACAGTACGCTCAATGCTTCATAAGCTGCTAATACATTGTGTACATTATAATTCAACAAATGGTACATAAGTTTGTTGACATTACTCACAACAGGATTGGCTAGCAGGAACACAAACTCTTCCCCAGATGATTTTATGTTACATTAACTTTATGAAAATATTACATGCATTAATTATATCAAGAGGGCTTCCTTAGAAATCATAAGGAACATTTTCATTCTAATCCGACATAAGCTAACTTAAAGTTGACTTTCATATATATATATTCTTAGCACCGCATCTTACTGCCCGTTCGGCTTATGTGTTTATGTACAAATTCCATTAATTTGCAAGGGGGGAGGAAGGTTTAATTTAAACTAAGTGTACCATCATTTGCATGGAGGGAGAGTGGAAAACAATTCTGACAAAGTCACCCTTAATACACCCAACAGGGATTCAAACCTTGTTCTCCCTGTTATCCAGTAGTCCAGTTTATTGTGAGCATTGGAGCATTCAACCACCGAAGTGGGTATCTGGTCTATTGGAGCTCAAGTCTCTATATTAAGTACACTCATATTATTATAATATTTATTGAATTAATTTACCTAACTTGTAAACCAAATTCTAACCATTTGTTTTAGGTGTAAACACCTACCTCACTCATATTCTCACCAAACTAACAAAGAAAAACTTATTCTGTGGTATGCAGAGAATTGTAGAAGACAGTTCCACTTTCTTCATCCTGACAGGCGACCACAGTTTCTAGCTGCGGACAATGAATGTGGAATCCAGGTACTTGAATGTCCATGATGATTATTCCTGTGTTAAGAAAGAAATACCTTCAAAAATGAGAATTAGATGTAAGAAGGAACAACAAACGAAAAAACAAAACACGATTAGATAACTTAATTAAATCATACACAGGCCAACTTGGTCAAATTTTGATCAGGAAATTATAGAAATACAAAGGTATATTAATAAGTTACTATAAAATATATATGTATACATATATATAGTTTTTTTATATTAATATATATTTATATATACATATATATATATATATAGTCTTTTTTACTAATAATATCTGGACAACCGTTGTACTTCACATCTCTTATACTTTTTAACATCCAACGAGACTGTTGGCTGTACGTACAAAGTTTGTCAATTTTACACTTATTTGGAAACAAATATACTTCTTATTATAGTTCAATAGGCTGCAATTGCCTAGACAACGTTAAATATTTGAAAATATATACAACAATTTTTTATCCTATAATATACTGTATTTGGGGCGAAGAAACCAGCTACCCAAAGTGGTGATTGGTCTAAGGCGCTAAACTCTCATTACACTTTGTTATCGTTAGTAATCAGGTAAGGGTTACCACAGTCGTTAGCACATATCCCAACTGATTTAAGTGTCTTGGGTTCCATTCTTGGCTTGGTCAAAGATTTACTATTGGTAAAGTGCTGTATGGCGGACTGAATTTTGTGTTTTTCTTAGTAACAAGCTAGTGTGTTTTGTTAATGATGTAATCAAGCTGTTGGAAAATTTCATGTAAAATATCAAACACAGCCAATCTGCCAATGTTTTGTTGGCCTTGACCAAAGACATGAATACATATTTCCTCAAGTTGACACTGCCTATTTTTTTAGTTTTCAAAACATATGTCGTCTAATACTGATCTATCATTATTGTATCAAGAAACTTTTTGAAAGTTTCATCACAGTTTCAACTGTACATACTGTACAAAAAAAAGGTGATTGTTGGTGAGGTTATGAAAACAAAGCTAAGTCGGACAAGAACCTGGAGAGAGCTCTTTTGAAGAGAATTAAGGATGAATTGCAGACAGCGACAAAAAATAATAATTCAATCTTCTTAACTATTTCACTAAGGTAAGTCTTGATTATTATTATCATATATCGTCACAAAATTGGTTGAAGATATTGCTTCACATACAACACTTAGCCTTTATTTGACAAATATTATGCTGCCAAGGTGGAATAATCCTCCAAATACATGCTTTTTTCCCTATCAATACTCAAAAAATGCACTGTTTCTAATAACCCTGGACTATTGACACAAACGCTATTGTTGGGTGGCACATTCTGTTTTTCCTTATCAAGATGGTGGCTGCTAAAATTGTTTCATTTAGTAGCTAGAAAAATGTCTATATCACAATTCTAAAGAACAAAAAGTTGCATCTTAACATGGTCAGTCAAAATATACTCTGTTTAGCTTAATTCTCTTCTACTAATTTCACTTTTACCGTAAAATTGTTACATTTCATTTAAATCCTGTAGGCCTACCTATTTTCATATCTTTGCATATTGCATTTTTAGTGATAGTCAGAAAATGTAATTAATACTCGAATCACTTCTCAATTTGATTATTTCAACAATAACAAAATTCTGAAAATTGAAAAATGACACCTGGACACAAGAATCAAACTTGGGACCTTTGGCTTAGTATGCCAATGCTCTAATCACTGGGCTATCCAGGAATAGTCCTGTGCCCAGGGTCATTCTTCATTATATCTAGATGGAGAATTCATCACTAAAAACCATAAATAATAGCTTCAGATATTTGAATCTTTAATGACAAACAAAATTGTTAATGTTTTGAACCAGATTACACAGAAACTGATGAATATAAAATGAGCTATCAATCTCCAAACTGACATAAGAATCTCATCAACTATGTAATTTCCTTTCTATGCATAGTACATCAAAATCGAGTTGAATGATAGCTTTCCACTAAAAGAGAACCTTTGATCATTTCTGAGATATTTTTATTTAAAATACTCGCCTAGGTGGCATATTTAGCTAATGTGCTTGACTGACTGAGCTTGACTGCCGAGGGTGGGGAGATTGAGGTTTGAATCTCGGTAAAGTTAACTGGGATTGGTTTTTCCTAAATGATTTTCCACACTAATGGTGGTTCCCTTCCTCTAAATTCAACCTTCCCAATTACTAACCCATTAGTGTAATTAGTACTTAAGCGTATAACCTGAATGAGCAGTGTAACCTAATATCTCTACTGGGCTAATTAGATCACGTGATAAAACAGGTTGAAATTTAAATTGAACAAGATAAATTAGCAACAACAAATAGATTTATTAAATAAAACAGTAATAACAAAAATTAAGAATTACAATAATATTAAAGGTTATACGTTTGAAGCTTGATGCAAACAATAAGACTTTGTGAAATGTGATGATTAGACTGTAGCTACAAGGGCTGTGCAGGCGCCAGGCTACAGGTAGAAGTTTTCTAAAAGAGAAAACAACTAAACAGTACTAACAAAAGGTATTGAACAAGGTGTACATATGAATTTTGATCAGTTTGCTTGATTGGGTTTTAAGATAATATCCTTTAAACATTTCGGATAATGATAACAGCGGTCGATTGCTAATAAACAGGTGTCAACAAAATAGTACTATGGCTGGTCTCTTTCCCTTTCGGTACTGCCAGAGCATTCAATAGTACGTAAAATTCTAATAGCAATTGCACTAAGACCAACACAAAAACAATAGGAGCCAAACAACAGGCAAAGAAAAAGGTATTATTTTGCGCGGACCCCACTATGACTTTAGTGCAGTTCCACGGTTTGCTTACCGAAGCTAAAACTGCACGTAAAGCGTGACTATTAGACTTACTCAAAATATAGATTTCCATTAACCCAACTATGATATGGAAAACAAGACAGACAGCCTGGTTGTAGCCATCCAAATATTAAACAGAT
>CABFVZ010006478.1:0-17943 GCA_902151445.1 Timema monikensis
ATTATTGTTACAACGTGTTTTTATACATTTATAAATTAGTATCTATAAAATAATAATAATAATTAGGAATATGCAAATCTTCAAAATTTTGGATTTTTTCGAACATTACGTGCAGATGTTGTGTTTATAGGAACTCACGGACATTGATAACAACCTGGGTGACATAAGGTTTATGTGAAATTTGTTTACAGTAACCCATTGGCGTTGATAACAACCAGGGTGGCATCAAATTTATGTGATGCTTTGTTAATAAGAACACATGGATGTTAATTACAACCTTGGTGTCATCCATTTTATTTGATGGTATGTTTACAGGAAATCATGGATGTTGATTACCAACCTGGTTGTCATCAGCTCCAAGAACAGATACTTCAGTAACCCCATGTATGATGCTTTGGGCACATTAGGTGGGGCCGACAAAGGGAGGTCAAGGAGGGTGTATTTATGAAGTGGCTGACGACATAACTAAATCTAAGCTGGGTAGAGAGGGCGAGGTAATCCTGGAACCAACATCAGCTGTACTAGTTCATTCCAGCATCATCCAGTGGTCTTCTCCGCATATTCAGATCCATCGTCGGAAGTGGGACCCCACCACCACAGACACGGTCAAGAACACTCAGAAGCTTGTGGAAGAGGACAATTCTGAGTGCTGAGGACGATACAATCTACTCACCGAGCTGAACTGAGAATATAGTGTGATGTGCTATATGTTCATAAATTCAGATCTTTGTGGAAGTTTTATGAGGGGCCTGGTTTGGTTCCATTATCAGTATTGTTGCACTTGTTTCCATAACAGACCAAGATTTGACAGTCTTAAAGTTAACAGTAATGTTTGTTCAGTGGTACTAGATTTACATCTATTAATTTGTAAAATACATACATTTTTTGCAGGTAAAATTCACATTTGTACACATTTGTAGATTTAGTCCAGAAATGAAAATATCAAATGGAATGCTTAATTTCTATTTGACTGGAGCCAATTAATTATAAAGATGTTTTAGTAGGTGCCCAATTTTATTGGCATTTAGTATTTGTAAAGCTTAGGGATACATCCCACTCTATATTAATAACTAACTTCTATTTTTAATAGAAAACTCTTAATGTCTAATTGCTTAAGAAGATAGCAAGGTGCACACTTTTAAGTCATTAATTTCCAGGTTCTTCCATTGCTGGTTACATATTCTCGGTACTTGTCTCGTTGATTGGATTATAAATACTCTTAACTATGGTAGAACTAAAATGAACAGAGAATATAAGACAGAGATCACACATTTGAACAGCTCATGATTTTTTCTAGAACCTAATATGTTTGTAATGGTTGAAGTAGAGGTGTATAATGGCACATTTAGTGTTTTTTCCTTCTATTTTTTTAACGTTCAAAAGAATAGCATAAATTTCTCTTTTGATAAGATATGTGTACATAAATGTATGTATACATGAGTAAGTGTAAGTATATTTAATATATATATATATATATATATATTAATAAAATACCTACTAGAGTCATATTAACAATTATTTAAAATGTAACTAACAAGTGACATTTTCTTAGAAATTGTCATCTATGTTTGTATTATATAATGTGGCAAAATTCATCCCTCATTTAAAAATTACAGTTTCAGATGTATTGCTTTTTTATTTGGTTATGTCTTAACTAAAATGTGTATTTAAACGTGTAGAAAAACCAAAAAACTTGTAATTACCTTGAGGTGTATGACTGCACTTATTGGGTATATCATATAACTTTCAGCCCCAAACTCCCCAAACAACCATGATTATTTTTAAACGTGTGGAATATCGCTACTTCAAACAAATTTAATTAACTATGGTAGAACTAAAATGAACAGAGAATATAAGACAGAGATCACACATTTGAACAGCTCATAATTTTTTCTAGAACCTAATATGTTTGTATTGGTTGAAGTAGAGGTGTATATTGGCAGAGTTAGTGTTTTTTCCTTCTACTTTTTTAACGTTCAAAAGAATAGCATAAATTTCTCTTTCGATAAGATATGTGTGAATAAATGTATGTATACATGAGTAAGTGTAAGTATATTTAATATATATATATTAATAAAATATATATATATATATATATATTAATAAAATACCTACTAGGGTCATATTAAATTTTATTTAAAATGTAACTAAGAAGTGACATTTTCTTAGAAATTGTCAGCTATGTTTGTATTATATAATGTGGCAAAATTCATCCCTCATTTAAAAATTACAGTTTCAGATGTATTGCTTTTTTTTTGGTTATGTCTTAACTAAAATGTGTATTTAAACGTGTAGAAAAACCAAAAAACTTCTAATTACCTTGAGGTGTATGACTGCACTTATTGGGAATATCATATAACTTTCAGCCCCAAACTCCCCAAACAACCATAATTATTTTTAAACGTGTGGAATATCGCTACTTCAAACAAATTTATTTAATCTGTATAATATTTTTTAAATTATTCATTTTGAAGTTGGTGATGTTTCAAACGATGTGGTTCTTATCACTCAAGAGATGAGTAGCCTACACTTCAAACATTCCCTATGATCGATATTGTTGTAAAGCCAAGGTTTTACTCGAGATTATATCAAAATGACAGCGTCAAATGTAGTAATTTTGACTCTAATTCCAATGGAAATATACTATCAGACTAACTAGATTTATTACAATCTCTAATAATATAAAATATTATGTTAATATAGTGATAATATTTTATTTTCCGACATGCATACAGATTTTTTTTTACATTCTACAGTGCCCTTAGCTTGTATTTTTTTTCTTTGGTTGGACAAATTGTTACACGTCTGTTTTGTATTGTATGTGCGTACTGTACATCACTAGCAATCCCTCAGTTCCCATCGTCCCATGTACAGTACTTATCAAGATATATGATAGCAGTGCCCCAAGTGGGGGAGGAGGATAACTAAAACCAGCAGAAAGAGGTACACTGAATGGCTTGTACAAAATATCACAGTTTGATTTCAGGTGAAATTGAAATTATTTTTTACAAAAAATGAAAATAAATAAATTATTTTGTGTTTTATTTATTGGTTGTGTTTTACTTAAAGCAGTATCACCTTAACTGCATGTTACCTATGACTAGAATTTAGTGTTGGGTAAGTTATAGAAATTAAAACTAATAAATAATTTTCATCATTCATTTAGTGGTTGTTAAGTTTCAAGATATTGAGAAGTTTTCTTATTTTAACTAAAATAAAAACTTAGTAAAGATCAAACTGAACATACCCAACAAATGTCAACTATTAAAATAGGGTAATAATATATATGTTATGCCTAAATAATGTAAAACTATAATATTAGGTACTTATCTAATCTAACTTAACCTAAGTTTCCTTATAGTAATTTCACGGTTGACATTATCTAGCCTTGCTACTGTTCAATTAGCTAATAAATTACAATCTCTAATTAAACAATTTGTCTTTTATAGAATACATTATATCATAATATAAGGCATATGATATCGTGGATATAAATAGAGTTCGGCAAGTAATGGAGGAAGCAGAAGAGGAAAGAGGAGTTGTAAAGAGAGTTAAATGCATGTATGAGGATAACAGTATTTGTGTTAAGATGGAGAAAGGGAGGATAGAGTGGCTCCAAATAACAAATAGATTGAAACAGGGAAGTGCCCTTTCACCATTACTTTTCTAATACTCATGAACAAAATAGGAGGAAAGAATGAAGAAATGATATTTGATTATGAATTGATGGTATGGGAGGAGAAGGAAAGGAATTACAGGAACAAATACAAAAATTGAATGAGGAAGTGAAAGAGTATAGGATGAAATTTTGCTTAGCAAAGTGTGAAGTGATGGTAATTACAAGGATGAGGAAAAGTCTTGAGCACAGCTATAAAGTAGTGAGTGGTAACTCCTTGCTTTCTCATTTACTATGTGTCAAAAGGCTAATTCCAACTTAATTTTAAATTCTCGGTAAGTGGGGTTCTTTAATAAAGATATTTAAGCTAGGTTTGAAAGGAGTACAGACTCAAGAAAATTAACTATCTATGGATTAGAATTATCCAATTATTTCTTTCTAAAATCAAAATTAAATGTTACATTTTACATTTGATTTGAATAGGAAGGGTTGCGAATTCATGGTAGATTGACTTATAAATATTTTAGATTAACCAATGGCGAAATAGCAAAATACTATTGTATCTGTGTATATTAAAAATTAAGTTTCTTTGTCTATCTGTCATTAGGAATGCGCGATATCTACAGCATCTAAAAGTTCGAAAATTAAATTTATTATAGTTTTTTTAGATTTATTAAAAACTGGGTCAAAATATGAAATAAAATGAAGAGATTTTTTCCTCTCTGTTTGATGCAAATAAAAGTATTTCCCATTGTAACCACGCAACGCCAGGTATTTATTCTAGTATTACAAATTATAATGATTACTTACTTCAAGATTCTATACATGGACTGGCGAACCTCTTTGAAAGCGCATGATTGATATATCTATTTAAATCGATTAAATTATTTTGCGTACCAAAGGTATTTTGAGAAGCAAAGAGGACTATAGAGCTGTTAATTGTTAATTTTAACTCTCATTGTAACTTATTTTAATCAATAATTTCTATATCATTATCTTTAAAAATATATAAAGATAGATAACACAATAGTTATGGCGTTTTTTAGAAAACCCTTTAAGGGGATGTTTCTAAAATTGTATCAATAGGTAAGTTTTGGAAATGATAGTCTTTAAAATTAGTATTTATTAAAATATAAATTTAATCCCTTTATTATGGTAAACTACTATTATTATAGGTTTGTGATGAATTAAATGGTTTTATATTACTTGGCTGAGCAGCAAGTCCAAGATAAAAATATTATTCTCGGATATCAGGAAGCCGGGATTTCTAGATCCTACGCAAGTACCTGAGAATTATAGTGATAAGTATTTATATACATTAGACTGACGTATCCGGCTTTGTCCTGAAGTAATAACTTTGAGCTTTCTTGAACATGGTAAAAACTAAACAAGATGATTAAAATTTTTAAATATACATATATTTTGGTCTTACGATTCATTAAAGTATTTCTCTTTGCTATTTCCTTTTACTCAATCTCTCATCCATACGTCACTATTCTAGCAATATGATTAGTTATAAATTGTCCCACCTCTTTGGAAAGTTGTTTTGTTTTTTGTTTCTTTATTGGTTTTGAAGACTTGAAGGGGACGATTAGTTGTTGTTCGGCTGTTTTTCTTTGGCGTCGGTTTTAAAATGGTAATAAAGCTGGGATGTTTAAGTTCCCAATCAAGAGACAAAAAGGGACACTGTGCTGCAAGTTATTAAAATTTTGAACTATAAACGTTGTACACAAGAGTGTTAAATTTAGCTTGGAGAGGAAGGAGAAGATTATACATATCTTTAATCAAATACAAAGATATGTAGCTTTCAACTATAGAATGGCTATGGTGAGAAGTTTCCATTTTTTGTTTTGTTCCTACCATTTTAATCAGTCACTTAGTGACTATATCTTAAGATAACTTACCAAAAAGAGAATGGAACTATAAGCAGTAAATCTACTTATTAATTTTAATTGAAATAATGGTATATTAATCAATACCGTGTTAACAAAACAAAGTTTATACATATTAATATAAAATTTCCAAACACCAAATTTTAACTTTGTTTCAAGAAAATTATGTTACCTTAGATATGTAAATTAACGGTTCTTCATAGGCAGGATTTGATATGACTAAAATTCAGAATACATAAATATACAAACAAATAACCTATTTTTATTTTATTTCATAACTATTAATTTTGTTACATTGCAATAGTATATAAAATACAGGTCCAAGTGCATTTCTTATGTGTTTTACCCCAAGCATTATCAACCAGCTTCTTGTTGTTTCATGTAATATTGCTATTGCAACCAGACGGACAAAGAGAAGGGATTTCCTAATCATGTGTTTAAACCCAGTGGTCCTGAGATAAGGTTTCTCGTGCAACAATATTAAATAAAATATATATTTTTATATACAACCCTAGGAGAACCACGACAAACTAATATATTGTACACACTGCATAATATTGATTCAAATGTTCCATGAAGGACACGTAAAGGGGACTTGAGTCTATGTGTGTAATGAGGTGGGAAACAAAGAAGGACAACATTATTTCTACTAGCCATTTACAGTAGCTAAAGTGTGTGTAGCATGCCCATCCAACAATAGTAAAACGGATGACCTGGTCTAGTGGTAAGGTGTCAGACTTCTGTGCTGGAGGTCAGGAGATAAATCCTCGGTCCCGTCACATATTTATCTGATTGTCAAACCCTTCCTTCTCCTCTGACAAGAAGTGTATTAATCACAACTTGTGAATGTGGGGAATGCCAGGATTCCATGGTGGCTCGGATTCCACGTTAAACTGTAGGTCTTACATTTCATATCACAATCACCCTAAAGTTAAACATTAGTGTAAGTGGATAAAGTCCAAACTGTTGGTAATATTAATAATAATAATAATAATAATAATAAAATGGGTTTGTCTTATTTTAGTTTGGAAAACTCGATGAATCGCTAGAACCACTTTTAAAAAATCCTTCTTTATCCATTCATTCGAATAGTATTCCTGGTGGTGTAGAACTCTTTATTTTCTCCTGACCTAGATAAAACAAATATCCTAGACAAGTTCCCTGAAGATCCTACTCATATCTCCGCAGTAACTAACACACATCTATGTCCACTGAAACCAATGACTGGCCGTTTCCCTCAAAGTCATAGAACTTCAGATTTTGTTTATTGGGTACTGAAGTGATACCTGTTTCGTCCACAATGTAAATGCTGTCTGGAGTGAAATTGTATGTATTTGTCATATAAGGATGTCAGCAAATTAAAAATATGGTTTCACCACAGCATGGTTAAAGCCCATCACACGACAATAGACGTGGGTTCAGGATATCGAAGCCGTGGCTACGAATGTCTCTTCAGAAAGGCCATGCTTAACCTGTCATATGTTTGATCCTGTAAAGTTGCTAGCAATCATATTTCATTCTGATAAATAAAATGCAATCCCATGTAGCTTGAGGAGAGTATGACCAAACATTCTACTTTTCATTTGAAGTGCATGTACAACGAGTTTTTGTTCCTGCTATCGTGTAAACACAAGCCTCTTGCACATACAACCGCCCCCCCCCTTTTTACACCCCAAAATTTGATCTGCTCATGCTATATTTATTTTGAGCCTATCTCTACTAGAAACATCATTAGAGCCAAAGTCAATTCGTGATTTCTTGACTCTTTATTTAAATATAGATTGTAGGACATGAAATTCTTTAGAAACTTTTAAATAATCCATATTCCTTTTCAAGACCACCTAAACAGCACCACTCATGCTCTCTTCAGACCACAGGTTTTGTTGAGTTTTTCTTATATATTTCTTTGTGACAGGCATGTTACCACCCAGGCCTGTAGTAGAACATATTTATCATCACTTATGTCCACATGAAATAAGTTATTTTTAATTTTGAAGGTTGATAATATTTTATAAAAACATTTAATAAGTTAGAATGGGTGTATTATACTTATTGATAAAATAATAAAAAAGTAACAATTAGTTGAATAAAACAGGATAACAATCCGGTTTTATTCAACTCTGTTTTATTTAAATTAGCATACAGTGCTAAAAATAACTAGCTAGGTACTAATAAAGCTATCTCAAAACGTAGATAAAAGATGTACTTATTCAATAATAAGTATCTTCTAGAATTCAATTAAAGTTAAAAATATCTATGAAGAACCGAATATTCCAGTAACATTGCAGTGAATACAGCGAAAATGCAATTTTACTCCGCGTTGACACAAACAAAACTTTTTTTCTTGTGACTTTCACACCTGACTAAGTCTCACCAGGCCACACCATATAATGAGAAGATCGCAGCACTTCCTAGTGGGAAACTACCAGAGACGCTTTTTATCTTGCCACCTCGTTTAAGGCAAACTTTTCATATATATATATACATATATACATATATATGAATATATATATATACATACATATATACATATATATGAATATATATATATATATATATATATATTCATATATATATAAATATAAATATATATACATATATATATACATATATATGAATATATATATATAATTATATATATATAAATAACTTCTGTAAAGGACTTTACGAACAGTTGTAAACTTTCCAAGAAATGTTTTCTTTCGTTTGGTCCTTATTCTTGGATCTTGAACGGCTTGATTATGAATTTATTCACTTTTTATTATTTCATATTACCAAAATAAAACATCATCTCAAAACCTTATTTTCATGTGTAACAATTGGCATTCTGGGTCTCCTATAAAATGGTCATCCATTCACCAAAATTACATAATAATTAATTATTAGGTAAGAATGCCCGGCCTCCACCGTGGTTTGGATTCCACGTTAAACTGTAGGTCCTCCATTTCACCTCACAATCACCCTACCATTACATATTAGCGTAAGTCCGTATAACCCGAATGGGTAGTAAGACGTGGTGCTAATAATAATAATAATTAGGTAAGAAATATAAATTTGGAAGTATCCATTTTGAGAATAGTGAAGAGCTCTTAAAATTTAAATACTATAAATTTTAATCATAGCCAACGATAATTAATCAAGAGATACATACAAAAATATGTCATCAATACTGACTATAGACAAAGTTGGCAATAAGCTGTGAGGAGAGCCTACCTCGCCTTTGCCAAGATAGATTACCGAGCTACTTCCATACTTGAGATTTAACCTGTAGTTAAACAATAATACATTAAATTACCAAGACACCAAGTCATTGTTATAACAATCATATTGAATAACCAACTAAGCTTTTGTAAAGAACTAACTATTAGATAAATCCCCTGTTAGAGAAACGTTCGTAGTAGAGATGACATCTTCCGTCTTATGGTGGTTCCAAAAGGTTGTTTGACGGTACCCGGTGGGTAGAATAATAATACAATATATAAAATATCCATTTTCCTGGTTATTTGATGATGGTGAAAAAGTACCTATATCGGACATTTTTGATTGTTAAAGTTTTACCATTGACTATCATTGTTTCTAAGAAAGAGTTCCTTGGAAAAGTTATTCAAAAATCCTTATTGATGAATTGACATTATTATTAGTGAAGGAAATGTTAATTGTTTTAGGAGATCACAAATAATTGTAACAGTTCACCCGACCAAGATTTGAACCTAGATATTCCCGTAATAGGCAATCTAGTCTACTGTGAGAGTTACGCTTAAGATCATACGGCCACCGGAGGGGGTGCTTGCTTCAGTTGATATTTCTTATTTCTCAACTCTGTCTCTTTTTTTATCCCCGCTCCGAAGAATCGGTCGGAGCAATGATGGTCTTATTTCCTTTTTGTTTAGTGTTTTCATTTTATATGTTCATTCAATCATGTTTCAGTCTTCTTGCTATAAAATATTGTATTTAATTTTCTCCTGGTCCACAATTTTATTTTTACAATATAATTTAGGGCAGCTACTGTGGTCTAGTGTTCATAGTTCCTGGCTACAAGTCAAGTATTCCCAGGTTCGATCCCCGGTGATGTCAAGCAGTGGTTCTGGAATGGAATTAAACTCAACCTCCCGAGGACAAATCAATAGCTACTTGAATAAATAAGTAGCAGCTGATATTAACTGCTGAAGGGGTCGTTGTGCAGTTCTTATCACAACTTCTTTCCACAAAAGATGGAAATATATTCACTAATGGCAGCGGCCGCTCGGTCGGTATATCTCGCTTTCATTGTTAATAACAAGGAAGGCTCATCTCGAGAGTCTTTCGGGACTGGTTTGATAGGTCACATCACGGGCTATGTTTTAATTATTGGTAAATAAATATTCTTGAAATTAATGAATTTCAGGACCACCCCCTGGGGTGTTTATAAGATGCGGTTACAATGAACCGTGATATTTGGAGGTGGGGTGTTCCTCACTCTCTCTTAGGTGACAGAGGGCGGAAAGAGGTTGGGGTGGAATATTTTAAAATGCGTACTCGTATAGTAGGCTCCCTGCATATATAATCTATCAGATATTGTCAGAGTGTAGAAACAATAAAAGTTGGTGGTTTGATTTAATGAACGAGTAAAGTGAGCTCTCCATTTTCCCTCCACCGAGTTGCATTTGTTTGTCTGTCTGTCTGTGGTGGATAAGTCTCACGATAACTATTGAATGCATTGGCTGGTTAAATTTAAATTTGTCAAGTTATTCTTTTAACCGTTTTACAATCAAATTTTTTCGAGGTAGGAAATCAAACGAAGGTTTAAGGAATAAATAAACCCTTATCTGTATAAAAACATGGCTTCTAGCATTAATGATATAAATATTTACATTATACGGCTAAAAACAGGTACATAGGTGCAAATTACTGAGACAACATTAAATAAGATTAAGTTTTTCACTATTTTTGGTTGGAGGGAAGAAGGTAACTGGGAGACTTGTAAACGAAGTTTGCCCAGGAAACCACGTCTGCTAAGAACAGCCTTAATGTATTGCATTTGTTCACACTTGTTAGTGCTGATTGTAAAAGTAACTTTTATGCACAGGAATTTCGGAAAACCATATCTCAAACTTCACATTAGCTTGTTTAAACCATCAGTAATAAAATATCCCTATACACTTATATCTGAAAACTATGCTAATATAATTAAATTGTGTTCAACATTTCGGCGTACAGCGCCAGGAAAGCTATTCAAACATGTGTGTCAACAGGTCTCATACGAGTTAGGTACGTGTCACTGCTAATGTAATAATTGGAAGCACTCTCTGTGATGTAGGACCGTTAATGATGACCCCCAGAACATATTTCCCCTTTCCATATGGACTAGTGTGTTGCTTAATATTAAATGAGGTATGTTCTGTTGCCGTATTCCAAAGTGTCGATATGTGTAGTGCAGCACTGTCATGAGCGTTGCGCGATATTAACCGTGGTCAGAGGTATGGAATTTTAAAATATAGAAGCCTCTCTACACAAACATGTGCACTTTGAAGTCGGAAATTAAAATTTGGATTGGATTTTTTTAAATTAATTAAAAACTGGGCTGGGAGAAATAAAATGAAGTGTTTTTTTTCTGTATTTTTGAAGTAAAAAATAGCGTTGCCTGGGGTAACCATGAAATCCATTGTGTGTTAACCCTGGGCCTCACTGTGTACTTCTGCTAGTGTCAAATAAAACCAAATCTAGACCACTCACCTAACACAAAGGTCTGTTCTAAAGAAATATAAACGTTTGTTTTGACATTGTTTCTATCGTGGGAGTTTTATTGTCACAGATGCTAATACCACCTACAACAAACAGATGTAACATATGTAACAATATTTATTCTGTGACAGTGGTGAGGATTGGCCTTTTGAAAGCGTGACTAGATGAAGTCATTTATTTCTAAAAAGGGTCTTCCTTATCTGATTATTATAAAATTTACCATACAAATTTTCACTTATTCGTACGTCAAAACGTGATTTTCAGTGGTCCCTTTTCATAGATATTACCTATATCTATAAAAATCACCGAATAAAATGGTAAAAATGCGATTTATTAGCTTTGGCTGCAATAGGGATACTAATATCTGTAATTTCTAAAATAGGTAACTGTGAAAACTGGACTTTACATATATTGTAAAGCATCCAAAGTCACCCGATATTTTTTTTTAAATATGTTTTTTCTTCTCTTAAAACTGTGCTGTTTAAGTTTATTTATAAATGTACACTGATTAACTTTATCAAAAAAAGATAACGATGAAAGGAATTTATTTTTCAATTAAGAAATAAATCAAATCATATATTAATAAATAAATTCAAAATTTGTGCGGGAAAATTGGACAAATAATTAAGTGAAGTAGAGGAGGAAATCATATATATTATTGTGCTTGGTAGCTCAGTCACACCTGCAGTCACACAAACTAACAATACAACATTGAAACATTGGGTGGTAACCTACTGCCCTGTTATCACATTTTCACATTAGCTGTTGCAAAGGCACGCGCAGTCCAGAGCTACCAACAAGTGTTTTTAGGGTAAAATATTTAAATATTTAAATATATAATTAAAAAAAATTGAATCTTTAAAATCCTATTTTATAATAGGATTAGATAGCCTATTTTTTTAGACGTGAAATTTTATTAAACTAGAGTAGAAATAAGTATGGTCTTGAAACACAAATAATTTGGCGGTATTTTAGTCTTTATAGAGGATCCTGCCGTGTAAATGATAAACCACATTTAATTAATTTGTAATATAAATTTTTACACAACCGTTAGTAGAATATGTTATTAAAATATTAAAGTTCAAAGTTTTGACTATAATTTATTTACAGTCAGAGTGCATTTCATAAGAAAGAATAAATGGATTCCATACACATTCCATTTTGATGCAGACTAGTGGGAGTACAAAGGACACTAACATTGTATGAATTGGCCTAATTTTGTTTTTAAATGATATTTTCTTTAATTATTAATTGTTGCCATTTATTCGCCAAGTTACCGATCTGTGGAGTGAATTTCTATTGAATTATTCAGAAGGCCACTTTGGTATCCTTCCAGACGATATTATTAGGTGTTAATTCTTATTTATAAAATAAATTAAAGACAAATAGTAGTAATAATTATAATTTTTCTTTGGTTTATAATACAACGTAATATAATATGATATAAAACGCGATTTAATGGCCGTATGGTTCATTGTGCTGACCACATGACACCCTATATCCACAAATGTTGGTGCTATCATAATTAACGGTGGCGGCCGCTCATTCGGTATAGCTCGCTTGCGGCTTCACATATGGGATTTTTTTTAAATAAAATTTGGTTTGTATCTTATTTTTAAATGTACAATCCTTCAGAATTGAAAGGTAACAACTTACAAGCTCAGCCCTCGTGCTATGCAATACCTCCACACATGACTGCAAAATAGTTTTCATAGCCCATGGCTGGAGTTAGAGAAAGCCTTAAGTCCTTAAAGTATTTCTTGACTCTTGAGAAGAAGTGATTGGAGAGGGGTTTGGTCTTTTTGCGATGTCCAAATGGTTTGATCTACTATATTAATTTCACTTTTTGTTCTCTTCCTGATAAAAACAATTTAACGTTACATACATAGACAATTAATTATCCTTATCTCATTAATATATGAGCTAGATTCTTTTCTCGCTGTTAAAGATTAAACCATGCCACACGAAATTTTGGTAGCACTGCTACCAACAATTATTTATTTTGAATGGTAATATAAAGCAAGTCTGACACTTTTCTACATATTAATTATTGTGAATAGCTAATTATGATATTATTAATGATTAATTATTGTATTCCACACATGTAGTGCAAATAACAAATTAAATCTAAAGATTTTTAATTTATTTTATAATGCAGAGGTAAAATTTTTATAATTTAACGGTCCCAATTCTGATTCTAAATATTTTATATTATTTCCAGATGGACAAATAATATATATTTGATAAAATCTTAATCCATTTGATATATTTTAGTTATAAAAGTGAGTTTTATGTTTATTTAAAGCTATTATGACTGTATATGTGGGACCATAGTTCGATTCCATAATATATTTAAAGGTACCAACACGGCCAAAAAATATATATTGTTAAAAAGTTTTGATAAATACTTTGAATGAGAAACATTTTAAGTTATTAAGATTTACGTTGATTATCATTTTCTAATAAATTAAATATATAACCTTAACAGTTGTTCTTTTTTGTCAAATCTGTTTTTCTTACTAAATCAATTCTGGAAATCCAAACAATAATACTGGCTATGTCGTATGCATGTATTAATATATTAAAAGAGTGAGGAGGTTTAAAAAATGAAAGCAAGGAGCAATATTGTTTTTAGTTTACGAGCTTAAAAAACTGTACAGGATAGTTTTGCTTTTTTAAGACTTGGAATGTAAATATCTTAAAGTAAAAAATCTTGTACTTTTATACTGTTTTTAAAAATATCTCACGGTTGACAAAGATACCTGAACATCATAACCGTATTGTGGTGCATTTATTTCTATTTAATAGAATGTCTCCTAAGGGAGGATCTCGCATACATACAGTCAGGATTTGAGTTTCCGTTAAAAGATACGGCTGGGTGTATATCTGAAATTTAGGATCTCTGGAACCACTTAACCGATTGATGTAAAGTCTTTCTTTTTTGGTGGGATATTAATCCAGATATGTTTTAGCATGATACATCAGGTGTTTTGGAGTGGAAAATATCGCCATCACCTGCTCCAGATTCACTTTTGATATGATCTCCTGGATCTGTTAAAAAGTTTGTGGACAAAGGTCTGGATATGGAAGAATAGGCTTATATTGTTCAGAAATATGTGGTAATTGTCATGGTAATTCCTGCATCAATGCAACACTAGATAAGACTCTTTAGACGGACCAGAAGAAGAAATCAGTGTAGAGGAATTTAATAAAGACGATTAAATTAATCCCATGAATTTCTTACCAGAAGATTTGTAATCTCAAACTTAGGAACAAGTTGAAACAGAAGTACAAGACGAAGAAGAACATCAACAAAACCAGAAGACAACGAGGAGAAGGAATAATAATAATAATATTAATAATAAGAATACATAGAGAGTGATGAAATCGTGAATTAGGCCTACAGTGGATACTCCGTTGGGAAAAAACGCGCCTTGTACTCTACCTCGAAGGTGGTGTAAAAAAGTACCGGTAGTACAGTAATAATATTGGTTTATAGATTTTATAAGCCGTAATACGTGAAAATAGTTGCATATAAAAAAATATGGATCAGAGCTTTTTTGTAGGAAATTTTCTAATCTACATATTTGAATGGAAACATAGGTCCAATATTTAAGGTGATATTGTATAAACCTATTTTGAGACCTATTGTGGTCCATAAAAAAATTCTGTACAATTAATTTACGGGGACTTTCGATATATTATTTATAACTACTATATGAAAATACATACCAAAATTCTGCTAACTTAGAACCAATTCGTAAGAAACGATTAAAATACTTGACTATTATTTTCCAATGGATTAAATAAGCAGTTTAGAGGTAATATACGCTCATTTGCGTAGAATATGTGTGGAAAACCAATTGGGAAAATCACCCGAAGTGGACCCGATTGGAATTCGAACCCTGAACTCCCCATCTTCAACAGGCCAGTCTAACACACTAATGACGCCTTAGACCATTCAGCCACTGAAGCAGGCTATTCAAGCAATGTATAATGCAAGTAAAGTGCTATAAGTGATATTAAATAAACGGTTTATTGTTTGGTTCATTTAGCTCTTATATTACAACATGATTAAAAAGTGTAAAATGTCAAGAAGTCAGAGGATTGATTCCAAGTAATAAACCATGGTAAGACATTAGATATGCCTTGTCGGTCAATTGTCACAACAGATCACTGGACGAAATAAGACTTAATTTCAATATTATCAAAATTATTAAGACACATTGTCAGTCTCATCTAATAAAAAAAGTCTTAACATATTTCAATTTTTGTTTTTGATTGCGATAGTGTTGAAGATTATCACTGGAAATAAATAGTTTTATTTATTTGAGATGTTAACGTTCACTTTATGAACCGACTTATTATATCAACACACTAGAGTTTCTATGATTAAGAGCGAAAGAATTTATCAATTTTGCCGGGATGGTATCTACACACCTTCCAGGGTTCTTAGACATACCACAATTAACATGGTACAGACGGCTTTACTTCCCCTCCGAAGGACTTTACATTAAGGATTTAGTTTAGTGTTTAGTGTACTGTTAGACGTTTGGCACTTATTTATCTATGATGGTAACAATAAGCTTCGTTATAATACCCAACAAAGTTTTAAATACGGCAGAGCGTCGATAATTCGAACGAATTGGGGCTCGACACAGTCCTGATTAAATACAGTAAGTTCTAAACCAAAAAAAGAAAAATAAGCATAGACGGGATACTTACGAAAACTCATTGCTAAGGTAGTAACATTTTCACTTAATTTAAACAAATAACTTAAATTGTTTTTTATTATTAAATATCACAAATCCTGAAGGAATATAATAAATATTTAAGAAAATATTCTAACAAATATTTGAGAGTGAGGAGTGGTTATAATTAAAACTTATAGTTGTTTGTTTGTTTATTAATTGTCCTTTACGTTTTCATATTTGTCCATTGGTAATGTCCAAGACCTTAGTATAGCTCTATGTTACAATTTATCATGTTTCTTTAATTACTTTTTACAGTTTCCATTAATATGGTACCTAAGGTACTGAAACATGTCGGAATGAACTAATTCCTGCATCCTTTCCAGTGCTGTATTCGCAAAGAAGCAATGGGACTAGGAAACAGATCAGGATTAGATAAATACATCATTAAAATTTGTTTGGCATTTACTAATCTCAAATTTCAAAAATTTTTATACCTTATATTTTATAACAAATTTAAATACAAAACATTTATTTGTTCATATTGTTTTGGATTTCTAGAAGTATTTGTAACACAACACTCATTTACTACGCTATAAAATATTGGGCAGTTGTTAACATTTAAATGTAAATTTTACCTTTTTATTTCAGAACATATTTGAACATATACATTCTTGCTGTCCATACTATATAGCATATCTGTATTTTTTCTAACAGATATTTAACGTGTTAACAAATATTGTTAGACCTTTCGTTAATTTATTTCGTTCCAGTCAATGATGCAAAATTAGGTTTAATTTAATTGTTCATAATTGGAAATATGTTTATCAACTAGTTGTAAATCTCAATCATACTTAATGACTTGTACCTTAATACATCTACCAACTTTCTTACGGTTTAAATTATAACATAAAATTGCTTGCATATATCACTAGAATAACATATCTAAGTCTTAACTTTAAATTGTAATCTAATAAGGCAAACATTTAACCACGAAAAAAATTCAGGTTATTTTTAATGAACAAAATTTGAGGTGCGTTTTTTGACGGCCCTTTTTCTGATATTGATACCAATGTGAATATTTTTATAAATACTTTTTTATTGGTGATCCAGACTATCAAGAAACCAGATTTTTGTCGTACAAATTATCAACGCTCTACTGTATTTTAATTGGTTGGAGAAAACGGTCAAGTGTCTGAGATTTTTTTCCAGTACTTCTTGATATTCGATCATCTTATACGAATAGATTAAATACACTATTAAAATATGACTGAGGCAGGCAGAATTTCAGAGTAAATGTACTCGCATTTGCGTGGAGTGATAGTGGAAAACTATTTAGGGGGATAAAACTCACTTTATTCCATCGGAAATAAAATCCAGTTCATCTATAGTAATACACGACAGCAGAAACTTTGGCCGTGTGACCTTCGATGCGGGTTAATATTGATTTGTTTTTTAGACCGCATCATATTAACATTTCGGGTTGTACGTCAATATAATAATTAAAAGAATGTGTTAGGAACTATAAATGTCTTAAATTAGAGGAAGTACACTCGCATTTGCGTGAAGGGAGACTGAAAAACCATTTGAGAATAACCATCCTAAGTGCATCCGACCTTACTCGAGCCAGCTCTCCGTGTCTTCGACAAACATATCCAACATGAGAATAGCACGTTAGACCATGTGGATATTCAATTGAGTTAACAATGATATCACAATAGATCACGATGTATCGTCCACCGCGATACGTCATCAATTATATACGGTGGTAGACGATATACCGTTGTAATAAGTTGTTGTTAATGTTTCGAGCAACTTCATGAGTAGAAGATCAGTAGTTTATAAAACAATATTTATTATTGTAATTAATATTTTAGAAATTACCTGTAATACAAGCTACGAGTGAAATAAAAATACAAATGTTGATGCATGGATCAGTAATTTAATTCCATTTTCAAATCAATATGGAGGTTAATAGTAAAACATTTTGATTTGAGTGAGAAAACAATAATAACTTTTCTAA
>CABFVZ010006479.1:0-17941 GCA_902151445.1 Timema monikensis
AGTCAGTAGTAGGAGAAGTGGAACCATATCTTAAAATATTTCAAAATGACAATCCATTGTTGCCCTTTGTACATGCCGAACTTTATTCTATGGAACGTAGCTTTGCTGCTCGCGTCCTTAAGGCAAATGTTATAAGCAATGTGAAAAACTAAGGACAGCTCTTGGCAATTGATGTCAAAAATGAAAATCTATTGAGCTTTTCAGACGTAGAGATAGGCTTTGGTGCGAAGAAATTTTGTAAAAATTTGAAATAACTTGATGTACAGCTCTTTAGAAAAGATTGCAGTCACTTCTTAGTGGAAATGTTTCAAAAACTGACTGGACCTAGGTCTTCATTATGAAAGTGCATGGTGAAAGGTGCTTCATGCCTTTCATCAGCAGTAATGACTAGTGGCACTCTAAGAGTACAACAAGTTAGCATAGCACTCGAACAACACACTTCAAACAACCATATTGCATACATTGAAGCTGAACATATAAGAAAAAACTACCTTGTAATCTGTGAGCAATCTTCTGTTCAAGAAGAGCTGAAGACATTTGATTTCAATGAAACCAGACTAGATTCTTTTCTCTTCAACATCTTCATTAATGCAAAAGCTTGCAAGGTATTGCTGTCATTTTGCACGATGATATTTACAATGTTCCATGGAAACAGTGCTGTTGAAAGAGGTTTTTCAGTAAACGAGGAATGTTTGGTTGAAAATATGAAAGAGCGTTCTCTAATCTCCCAACGCAGAATATATTCAATGGTTCAGTCGGTAGGTGGCATAAAAAATGTGGAATTTACAAGTGGGATGCTGCATGCAGCTAGGCGAGCAAGTTTCAAAAGGAGGGAAGCAATTGAAGAAATGAAGAAGAAAGAAAGTGAAGAAGCTAACAGATCTAAAACAACATTGGAAACTGTAAATAAACTCGAGGCAAAGAAAAGAAAACTTCTCCAACAGGCTGAAGAAGAGGCTTCATCACTTCAAACTGAAATTGACTTGGAGAATAAACGACTGAGGCAGATGTAAATCCTGTATGTTGTGATTTTGTGTATAAACTAAATGTTAGGTGACAAATTTGAACAATATTAGATTTTTATGTTTGTTGAGAGACTTCAGCTTCTGTGAGCTTCAAACATCTTTAATTACAAGTAATATTTTTTGGTGGTATGATTATAGTAATAGTTTTTACTTGTGTTTGTTATTATAATATATAGGCCCGATGTACAATATAATGTTCGACCATTTACCGAAGGAAATTTTTTTGCACCGCGTCTTACTGCCTGTTTGGGCTATACGCCCCTGAAGGTATTTTGTGGTCAAAAAAGGTCACCAAAAAGTCACGAATTTTTGTTCCTCTAACTGAGTAGACACCCTGTGTGTAAAAGCACAACTAAGGAATGGCGCTTGTCAGTTTTTCCAGGGTTTTACAGTATGCATGCATCGGCGTTGATTGTAATTTCTTGTTTGAGAAAATTAAAAAGTAAGATCTTTTTTCTTTACTAGAAAATGTTTTTTTTTTACATGACTAGCTTGCGACTCAGAACATATATTACCTTACATTATTCTCCTACGATACTGATTAAATAAGATAGGTTCATATTCTAATCTGTCAAGGTAATATTGCTACAAATCAGAGTAAACCAGTGTGTAACCGACCATCAGTCTACAAGAACATATGGTTTATTTTGAATATACTCAGTGATGCTCCTCTTGTTTGTAGGATTGAGTGCATGCGAGAGGAAGTCGTTTGTGTTCCTACGCAAAGAGTTGCCAGTCAGGCTCGCAAACATCATGAAAGAGATCCATCTATTGCCTGAGAACTTACTGAGGATGCCCTCTGTGGGGCTTGTCAACAACTGGTATATGAGAAGTTTTGATGAAATACTTGAGTTTGAGAAGACTGAAGTCACCAACAAAAATCTTGAGAGGTGAGTACTACTCTTTTTGGAAATAGTGTTCATGGGGACTTGTTGGTAATGATCTATTGAAATAGTGTTCATAGGGACTTGTTGGTAATGATCTATTGAAACAGTGTTCATGGGGACTTGTTGGTAATGATCTATTGAAATAGTGTTCATGGGGACTTGTTGGTAATGATCTATTGAAATAGTGTTCATAGGGACTTGTTGGTAATGATCTATTGAAATAGTGTTCATAGGGACTTGTTGGTAATGATCTATTGAAATAGTGTTCATGGGGACTTGTTGGTAATGATCTATTGAAATAGTATTCATAGGGGCTTGTTAGTAATAATATATGGGGCGATTCCTGGATTGCTCAGTGGTTAGAGGTTTGGCATACTAAGCCAAAGGTCCCAAGTTTAATTCTCATTTGCAGGTGTCATTTTTCAATTTAAAGAATATACATTCTATATAGCTTGATCAAGGAGTATTCATTCCTAGAGATTTACTAGCTACTTCTGAAAATGTCTCTACTATCCTTCGAGATTTATTTTTGTAAATATGTAGAGCTTCTGTATGACTTATTTTTGTTATTTTAACAAGTGAACTTCTTATCAGCTCATAACGTTCCTTAATTTGTTCTAGATAAAATGATTGAACCTCAGATTGATAACCACTGCTTGATGAACTACTATTTCATTTGTAGGCATATTATTAAAATCACCAATTTTCTACATGATATGCAAAGGTTTTTTTCCCAGTAATGAGTTTAAGAGCATTATCTTTTATTGAAAGGGAAATAGGTTTCAAAGACTTGTTTGATTTTGTGTGTGTTTCATGAACAAATCACAACACACTCTTTACCTATATTCAAAATATGACAAAAAAACATTCACGTGATGAGAATATAGTATGAACTAACAGTGTGTTCTAAGTTGAGTGGTTTCTTGAATTTAATTTTGAGCTCTCTAAATAAAAACCCTACTTATTATGCCAGCAAACTTGTGTTGTAAAGGAATCAACTGACAGTTTGAAGAGTTGTAAACCTGTTGAACAGAACTATCCAATTGTTTGTAACCATCAAACATTTTTTATCACTCATATATTTTATCATGCTGTGCCTGACTCATGGAAGGCAATCTTGTTTGTTATATTGCTGGAAGACAATATTGTTGTTTGTTTTGTTGCCGGAAGGCAGTATTGGTTGTTTTGTTACTGTAAGGCAGTCTCTTGGTTGTTTTGTTGTTGGAAGGAAGTCTTGTTTGTTCTGTTGCTGAAAGGCAGTCTTGTTGTTTGTTCTGTTACTGGAAGGCAGTCTTGTTGTTTGTTCTGTTACTGGAAGGCAGTCTTGTTGTTTGTTCTGTTGCTGGAAGGCAGTCTTGTTGTTTGTTCTGTTGCTGGAAGGCAGTCTTGTTGTTTGTTCATGTGGCTGAAAGACAGTTTTGTTGTTTGTTCTGTGGCTGGAAGGCAGTCTTGTTGTTTGTTCTGTTGCTGGAAGGCAGTCTTGTTGTTTGTTCTCTTGCTGGAAGGCAGTCTTGTTGTTTGTTCTGTTGCTGGAAGACAGTCTTGTTGTTTGTTCTGTTACTGGAAGGCAGTCTTGTTGTTTGTTCTGTGGCTGGAAGACAGTCTTGTTGTTTGTTCTATAGCTGGAAGACAGTCTTGTTGTTTGTTCTGTTACTGGAAGACAGTCTTGTTGGTTGTTCTTTTGCTGGAAGACAGTCTTTTTGTTTGTTCTGTTACTGGAAGGTGAAAGGAATGTTCTTAGATGAATAGTTTAGTAAAAGGATGGACAGACAGACCTGGGCTCTGCTAAACAAATGTTTGTTCATCTTAAGAATTAATAAAATATATTTATCATTTCATATTTATTGTGTTAAGTTTAATTTTCCAGTTATTTTTATTTGTTTTCTAGAACATAATGTATACATTTTTAATTATATTTTTTTATAAATAAAACTGTATAGTACACATAATGGAAAAGATTGAAATATAAATAACATGATCTCCCTATTTTTAGAAACTCTATTCCACTAGATATTACCACTTTGTAATAATTATTATCCGAATTATCAATAATTTAAGTAATTTATGCTTACAGTTGAGATTGGAGAGCATAACACTTATCTCAATTGTACCTACCTTAAAGTATATTTTAGATTATTTGTTTTTGGTTGTGTATTTAAATGTATAATGAATATAATTAATATTTGATTAGATATTGATTTAAAAATGTATTATGCTACTACAGCATATTATCTTTATAATATTTAAAAGAAATTAATAACAGAGCAGCCTGGTCAGCATAATATCAAATCAGCACAGCCCAAACTTTTCTATGGCTGAATTCGATCAAAACACCATCAAATGTTTTAAAAATAAAGCTTATGTATCATTTAAGGATACAAACACTATCACTTGCTGCAAGTAACTTAAACACAAGAGGTAATCTCTCACAAGTTTTTTATGTTTTAATCCATAATCCATAAACCACAAAAACACCCTCTTCATTTATTTATTTTCTAATAAAGTTTATGGTATTCTTCTATTGTATTTAAAATATCGAATTGAACAAAATCTGTTTATAAATAATGAAGCTATGACTATTTTAAGTAATTACAACCCAAATCGGAGCAACTTTGAAAGCAGGAAACATGTTTTTCATAATAGTGCCCTAAGGCCATTTATTCATGGAAAACTTTGAAAAAAATAATTTAGCTATAATTAACTTGTACATTTCTGCAAAGAAAAAGAAAAGAAAGTGAATCTCAGATGTAAGGGCACATGAATATTTTCAAATTAGGTGCTTACTTCAATAGAGTGAATATACAAAATGGCATGAACTAGTAAACATACATTTTCTCTACCTATAAAATGTGGGTTTTTTTCTAAGGATTATGATAACGAAAGTGTAAAACTATCTAATGTGAACAGTGATAATAATGACAAAGATAGGCTTTGTGAAAGTGACAGTAGGGATTCAGATATTTAAACATATATAAATTTGGGCAAAACACAAGCACGAATATTTGACAATAAATGCCGGTCATGGTCTTCTGATGACAACAATCCACTTATCTGTTCATTAAACAAATACTATTGATGCAAAGGTACGTGATTCAATAAGTTGTGAATATAGCTCAAAAAACACTTTGTATTTAATCCATCCTAACTAACTTTCTCCACAATTCCCTATCCTTACATTCACCCTTCGCTTCAACATCATCTATACATCAAGTCATACATGCTCTTTTTTTCTTAAAACTATAATATTTCTCTTTTTCACACATTCATCTACAACATTTAGCCATGCCTTATGTATCCTACCCCTTCCTTTTGATCCACATTATTTACCTTTATATATTTGCTTCGTCACTCGATCCACACTCATCCTTTAAATATGCCCAAACCACCGTAAGACACTTCTTTCATATTGAGCTATTGGATTCCCTTTCAAACCACACTCCTTCAGCACCCATTCATTACTGACTCTGTTCATATGAGTTTTTCCACATACATTTCTTAGATATCTCATTCCAACATCATTCACCTTGCTCTTGTGTTTCTCCAGACAAACCCACACTTCACATCCATAAAACTATGTTGGTGTTAACACACTTTTATATATTGCCATCTTTGCCTCCTTCTATACTACTTCATTCTTTGCAATAGTTCACATACATCCAACTACTCCTCAAGATGCATTCACCTGTCTGTCAATTTCACCATCTATCCTTCCATTTTTACAGAACATTCTCCCCAGATACACAAAACCATTCACTTGTTCTAACAGTTTTCCATTTGTACAAAGTTGACAATCATTTACATCCTTATAAAAAACAAAAATCTTAGTTTTGGAGACATGTATACGAAGATCCATCCTGTTTGTCGTCACACTCAAATGATTTAATGCATTCTGCAAATCACTTTCATTCTCAGCATTAATTCATACGGCATCGTCTGCATATAACAACACTCTCACAATCACATTGTCCATTTATACCAACCACGTCCTCACAAGCAT
This sequence comes from Timema monikensis, assembly GCA_902151445.1. Lineage (NCBI taxonomy): Eukaryota > Metazoa > Arthropoda > Insecta > Phasmatodea > Timematidae > Timema > Timema monikensis. The sequence continues at coordinate 5,910 of CABFVZ010006479.1, forward strand.
CCCTCATACACTTATCCATGAAAACATTAAACAACCATGGAGACATAACACAACCTTGTCTAACACCCTGTTTAGTGTCAGACCATTCACTCAATGCTCCATCCATCTTAACGTACATTTACTTCCATCATACATCACCATAATTGCCACTAACCATGCATCCACACCATACTCTCTAAGAACTTTCCATAACATACTCCTATTCACCCGATCTTATGTTGTAATGCAAATATCTGGTCCATGTAACCTCTACCTGGCATGAACCACAGTGGACACCCCAAATCTTGTTCACTGTTCTTTCACGCACTCTCTCGGTTAAAACTCTTCCAAAAACTTTGCCCGGAATACTCAACAAATTAATTGCCCTATAATTGTTAAGCCTAGTATACACTGAGCGATAATCACCAGTGACTCAGCAACATTGTCCATGCATACACCAACTTGTATCCAGACACAAATCTCCACCGATGCTGCGCATCCACACGGAGCAGACGCATCTCTCCAGTCCCCATTCCGCACATTGCAATCGAACCGCACATTGCTGTTGGTGTAGATATTGCTTTTATAATAATTAAATGTCGCTAAAATCGAAAAAGACTTTGGTGGAATATGAAGTTTTTTTTAGACGTGGTGAGATTTATGGTGACTTTTTGTTGTTAGAGCTATCGTTGAACAAAGGGTGCTCATTTACAAATTTTATAAGGATGACAAAATCAGATTTCGAGAAGATACTTTGTTTGGTAGCTCCCAAAATTACATAGCAAGATACCGACTTTTGAGCCTCTTTCATTGCGGCTAGTAGTGGTTCAGATAACTAGCAACTGGCGCTTCATATTTAAGCTTGAAGTAATTATTTAAAATATCCAAGCAATATATTACAAGGGCAGTGACTGAAGTATGTGAAGCAATCATTGAAGTTTTGTGGGAATTTTGTCAGGTAAGTATTCAATTAAATAAAATTACAACACACATACAATGTATGCATGTATTTCATTTATCAAGCTTATTTTTTATTACAACAGTAAAATTGTGTATTTTTTTTATTCTTAAGAAAAACTTCGGCCAATTGTAAGAAGTTAACCACTTTTCAACCCAATATTTCTGAAGAAGACTGCAAGGTTAGACCTGTTGAGGCTGAAGTCTGAGATAACCGAGGGTTAGAATCAATTTGGGTGTATGTGCGATCATCATTATAATTACCTCCAGGAATGGAGCAAACACTAAAACATAATTAAGCAATGTATCATAAAGTTTGCCATAATAAATATGACCCTTATAAACTGCAGAGGCAACTAAGTAAAATAGACACTTGATATAAATAAACCCTCTACATCAGAGACACCTACAAGATCGTCATTTAAAAATAGAGACCCCAAAAATGTGTGTATATTTTGCGATCTGGATGGAACAAATGAACGTTCAAGCATCATCGTTAGGCATTGAACCAATAATTTACAGTTTATTGGTTCAGTTATTTGATGAAAAATTATTAGCAAAATTAACGTCCACAAATTTGGTTGCAATGGAGGCCAAGTACCATATGTTTCTCTCATAACATGAGGAAGAAGTGATGAAAGACACTCTTCTAAAAAAAATCATGAACGATAAAGAAGGCCTTATACATGGTACAGTTCTGGCAGAGCTTGAAGTCCCTTGGTTTTGAAAACTATGCCTTTTACAGGACAAAATTGAAGGATGACCTGCTCTCATTTGTTCCTGGGCTACAGGTAGAGGTTTTTTATTTATTTTTTCTAAGAAAATATAGGCAGTGCTGTGAAAGATGTGTGTGAACTTAATGCGCTGAGTGATGAAATGTGCTTAGTATGCGCCACAAATATCCTTTGTAGGGACATGTTTCAAGAATATCCTACCCTTATGAGATCATTTAAGGATGAATTTCAAGGGAAATTATGTATTCCCAATTCAGTGACCACATTTATTATAATGACCTTCGAAGGTCCAAACATAGATGAAAGTAGTTAGGTTGAAAATAACGTTTGTGCAATTGATCCGATTTAATGTAGTGAAACATGTCTGTAAGGAATGCACCAAAAATGTTTGCCATGAAATCACTTCTGAAACTCCAATGCCACTGTGCAGTGCTCTGTTAGTATATGAAAGCTCCAGGAATAAACCATTGTTACGTGAGCTTATGTCACTTGGTGTGTGTGTCAGCTATGACCGAGTATTGCAGTTGTCGGAGTCAATAACAAACGCGCTGTGTGAGAAGTACGACTCACAGGGATTGGTCTGCTCACCAGGAGTGCAACAAAGAGTTTTCACAACAGTAGCAATTCATAATATAGTTCATAATCCATCATCAACAACTGCTTGTGCGTATAACCCGAACGGGTAGTAAGACGCGGTGCTAATAATAATAACAACTGCTTATCACATCTTTTCATGGTACAAGTATGAGTGTAATATAGCATCATGATACCACTAATTCAGAAATAAATCCACATATAAATATAAACAATATAGAAAGAAAGAGAACACTGATACAAACATTGCCAGAATCATACACAAACATCCCTCCTGTTTATAAAAATCGTCAGAATGGCAAATGACTTTTTCAAGTCTCAATACGAATCAAGGTGATCCAACAACAAACTCTTTGTCTGACATGACTGCATGGTTGTAAGCAGTGGAAAAGAAATGTTGAGAGGTACATGCAGAGGAAGATGGTTCTATAATTCAAGGAAACCACATTCCTCAATTCATGAATGTCCTGTTTCACAGACTTTTAATGCCATTATTGGCTTAACAAGTTCATTCGCCCACAACTGTTTGCCAATGCATGGACATTCATGGCAGTAGTGAAACATGTTTCATCTAATCAAGTTCTCATCATCAACCTGTTTATTCGTTGATGAAGCAAATCCAGTGGAAATTTCATCAAAGGTATGGTGAAGATAGCATTGTATGTATGACGGTAGTTCTTCACATTAAAATGGCTGTGATGTACATGCTTGGTACATGGTTAGAAGGCTTTGGCTGGGTCGATCTTATTATGTTATCAGAAATAACAAATGCTGGATCTGCTGATTCCTTTTTAAAATGTTGGATCTGCTGATTCCTTTTTAAAATGCAGCCATGCCAAATGAACATGCTATGCCCACCAGGTGACAGTTGCTGTACTTCATATTTTATAAAAAAGAGGCATATGATGCAGAAAAGACTTGTACATAGGATTATGACTTGTGGGTGGAGAATAAAGCAAACAAATCTCCTCAGTTTGCGTACTGAAATGCTGTATAAGAAATGGAAACCCATCTTCTTACACTGGTTGCGAGTCACTATGCATCTTGATGTCTTGGAGAAAATAATTCCATGGTTTTTCTGTTTAGACTGTGCATTATGCCAAATGGGTACTTTTTTGCAAAAGCATGAATGAATTAAAAATAGAACAACATTCTTCCACCATCATGAATTCCTCAAAGGACATTTTGTCACAAAAAAAGAGCGAGAGACCATTTTCTACAATCTCGGATGATCAAACACACGAACAAAGCAACAAACTATTCAAAAGTGATGGAGGGGCTATTGGCATTCTTGATAATAAAACTAAACTGCAAAAATGGATGGTTGCCGGACTAGAAATTTCAAGAATGATAACTGAATATGAGGAAGTAGCCAGCATACGAAAGAATGATTCTTATGGTAATCTGTTGATCCATACTGAAAACCCAAGATCATTTGAGGACCAATTTAATAAACATGCTCTTGCATTGCTAGCAACGTTTCATAAATATGTATATCCATTTGAGGGGGAACATGTGGTTACTGCCGTTACTAACATTATGGTTGGGGAAGAATCAGGAAAGGCTTTGTTATCGGCAAAGAAAGCAAGTCAAGACCAGTATGACGCTTATGTGAAAGATAGATTGATAGAGTGTACTATTTCTATCCATAGTACTTTGAAACGAAATAATATAACACCCTTCAATATAAAATCTTTGACAGTGGTTTCTAAGGAAAAGAAACAAATTGTAAATTTGGAACAGGATGCAAATATATTTTGTAAGTTATATGTTGCATGTCAAACACGAAAAGCAGATGTGGATACCTTTTTTTTTCTCTCACAAGAACATTAAATATCCTCCGCCCATTTCTGAATTTGAATATCTCAGAAATCCTGCTCAAAAATCTGCTGTTATTAAAATAACAGAAAGTAGTGTCACTGGTACAAGCAACTGCCAGGTCAGTAAAAATCATCAGGAACCAAGCGTTACCGCAATTCACATCGACGATGCAGCACTAGTATACACATTACCAATGCATACTGCAAAAACATTCGGACAATATGCACAAAGCATTTTTATTCAACATTTGCTACATCATCTTGGAGATAGTGCATGTGTCAATATTGTGTTTGACAGGTGTATTGACGGTAGTTTAAAGTCAGACACACGAAAGTCTCATGGACAATTATTCTTAAAGTATGCACAACAATCCCAATAATATTTTCAAACTTTTTAATGGTAAATGCAAATAAGTCCCAATTGTTCCGTTACTTCACTGAGAAATGAATGAAATGAAGGTTACCTCTGATAAATTAGTGATTTGAACTCATGAAGATACTTTGAAACACACACCATCTCAGCTTCAATTGAACACAGAAGATATTTCACCATCGTCCCACGAATAAGGCTGATGCTAGATTACTGTTTCTTGTTAAACATGCAGTTGCAAGTGCTCATTGAATAGTAATGATTGTGACAGTTGACTCAGACGGGGACGTGATTGCTCTATTTGCATTCTCGCAACTGCATACAATGGGACTGCAGGAATTGTGGTTAGAATTTGGAATAGGCAAGAATAGGTGGTTTATTGCATTCATCGTTTAGCTAATTCATTGACAAAAGAAACAATGTGGTTCTTTACCTGTTTTCACTCATACACAGAGAATATGACTATTTGGAATATATATGATGAGGTAACACCAGTTTTTATTTGCTTGTCAAACAGTTTATGTGATAGATTGGTTAATGAATACAACATACTTCAACGATTTACTGTAATTATGTACAACAAAACTAGTATAGTTGAAGACATCAATGAATGTAGAAAAATTCTGTTTACAAGACACACCCATTCAATTGAAAATGTCCCACCTACATCTGCAACATCGAGACAGCATATAATATGCTTCCATCTGGGCTGACATCTGGCGCCAATGTCTAATGAGTCATCCAACACTTCCCAACCCAGCTGATTGCAAATGAAAAAAGTAGAAACTCCAATGAAGGGCTATGCATCCTTATGTACAAATCTTCCAGAAGCATCCGCCCAATGTCAGGAACTCTTTTCCTGCAAATGCAAAACAAAACACTCATCTTGTAAATGTCATAAACACAATCTCCCGTGTCCGTCACTATGTATGTGTGATGGAGCGTGAGCTGACAGTGTATAACTATATATATTCATATAAAACAAGTTTAAATTTTCTTTCTTTTTTTGTCACTTCCTATTATTCATAACCTTTAAACAAAAATTATTAGTAAAAAAAATACCCAGTATAACCGATTTTTCTTTTTCTTGAATGTGCAGCATTTTTGGCCACCATTTTGAAACCAGGGGTCTAATAGATGGTGTCTGGGTGACATTTTATACCAAAATACTTTTCTAAGTGCGCAAAGTTTAATACTAGTAGCCAGAAACCTAATATTGTTACAAAAATAAAACTATCCTACCTCACTAGACATGATTTGTTTCATGGTGAGAATGTGGTCTTTTAGTTGTTAGACCAGTGTAATAAGTTACAGAAACAATAATTGTATCTACTGCCCATGATTCCAAATAGGAAAGTGTAGGAACCTTGTATTGAACCAGGTCTGTTTCCAGGTTCTGTGAATCTCTGGTAAAGATCCGCAACAGACATACTGACGTAATCCCCACCATGGCGCAAGGGATATTAGAACTAAAGGAATCTCATGAAGTGAACCAACAGACAGAAAACAGCATCCAGTACTTCTTGGACCGCTTCTATATGTCCCGGATCAGCATTCGTATGCTCATCAACCAGCACAGTAAGTCATATAGTCTCACAGTAGAGAGCCGAGATTCAGGCTCACCGCTTAGGAGCATGCAATATTTATGGGGGGGGGGGATCAGAAACTTTGGAAATCCAAGATGGCCTACTCAACCCACAAATAAATTAAGCCTGGTTTGGGTGACTAACAAATTATACTAAACACCAATAGAGAAAATGTTTCTGTGTGGTAGAAAATTTAATTTTCAGTTTTTGCTTATAAGATTACTACCCTAAATCATGTTTTTTGTCCCCAAAGCCCCCAGATACTTATACCACAGACTAAAAAAACTCTAAAAATGAACAAACATACACACAAAATCATATTACCATAAAGGGTGTCCATTGGCATTGCAATTTAGGCCTACTGTCTAAAAATCAAGGGTAAAACTAACTATCGCCTGTCTAGGAGTGACCGAATAATTAAAATAAATAATTTATAGTGAAATAGTTTAGTGAACCGCTATGCCCTTTGGAAAACCATGAGGCTCATCAATTTCATCATGTTTCTGTAACAATGTATATTATTTTCATTTATCATATGATCCTACTTAGGCCTTATTCTTCTATACAAATCTACTGAAACTACTGATTATTGTTTGTTATACTTTGTGGTTGCTATAATCAATGTTGCGTGGACTTTATATAATTTACTTCTTGGATGTGGTCGGGGGGTACAGTAAGACGAATCCTTACAAAACTATTCTTAATACTATTAGGAGGAAAGTGCACATAGTTCTACAAGTTGCTTACTTGGGACTAGCTTATAAAGAGAGGCTGGACATGTCACCTGTCCCCTTATTTGAGACGTTGACACCCAGATGAGGTTGACTTCGATAGACACAGCCTCAATCAGAGAAGAAGCCACTACCATGCAAACTAAATGTAATATTTAAACTTTTGTGAGTTTGTGACTAAGGATTACTAGTAACTTGCTATGCTACATAATAAATCTGCTAAGAAAAGAATATCACTTGGTCCAAAAGAACATTCCAAAAAGGGTTGGTTTTTTCACTCAAATAAATTGGTTCAGAATAAATAACATTTACTCTTCATATAAGTTGTTGTAAGTATGTTGGTACTCTCTGATAATTTAAGGTTTACCATTTCTTATGTTCACAAACCAGTTGAGTGAAAATGTAAAATGGATGGTTTACTTACTGTATTTCTTTGATTCTAAGACACACATTTTTTCCCCTTGGAACATCTCTAAAAACAAGGTACGTCTTAGAATCACTGGCATCCTAGAATCACAGTTTTTTAAACCAATACTCTCAATGGCTCAGAAGATAAAGATGGCTCAGAAGATGATATACTATAGGATAGTGAAGATAAAGATATCTCAGAAGATGATATACTATAGGATAGTGAAGATAAAGATGGCTCAGAAGAATTAGACTGATATTGATTCATAAGGGAGTGAGAATAACATAGCTACTGATAAAAAATATACACTAATGTTGTTAGTAAATTTAATTCTATAATAACAATATTTATTATAAATAGAGTATTTTAACATTTTATTTTTATTTATTTTCTTGGAATCAAAGCTTTTTTTCTGTTAGTGGTATTGAAAAATTAAGGTGCATCTTAGAATTGAAGAAATACGGTAGCGTTGAAGGCAGTGCTATAATTACCGCTAAAGACAATAAAAAAAAGTCATGAAATTAATACATTTAGTGTGAATGTTGTTTGAGTCATGTTTCAACAAAGCCCTTCTAAGTTGACAAGAAGTGAATTGTCACATCACACAATTATGGCTGTTTTAAGAAGCGAACCACATTTTCGACCTTGGAAACATCATTATGTTCAACCACTGTTTGATGAGGACTGTGATACGAGGATGGAATTTTGTGAAATTATGCTTGGATGGAAAGATGACTATCTCAATTTGTTTAACAATGTTTTGTGGTCTGATGAAGCTGTGTTTTACGTAGGGGTGTTTTTCAACCACCATAATTGCCATTATTGGGCAGACATGTACCCAAAAATCACTGGAAAAAATGCAACAGAGACCAAAGGTGACCGTTTAATGTGGGATGACTTCATCCCAATTCATTGGCCCATATGTGTTGCATGACACTATGAACGGTGAATGACACTTGGAGATGCTGCAAATGTATGTATGGCCTACGATGAATGAATGGAGAAATGAAAGAGAATTGATTTTTATGCAAGATGGAGCTCTGCCACACTTCGCAATTCCAGTAAGAATATGGCTTGATGAACATATTCCTGGTCGATGGCTTGGTCGCCAAGGGCCGACAGAATGGCCTGCACAAATTCCGGTTCCAACCCCTGGTGACTTCTTTCTATGGGGATGATCCAAAGAAGAAGTTTACAAGTCAAAACCTCATAATATTAAGAGTCCTGAACAAAAGGTTTATGAAGTTTTGCACATGTGCCAATTGAAATGTTAGCAAGATCTGTGGAAAATGTTCCAAAAAGGTTACAGAAATGTGTAGAGAAAGCGGATGCATACATTGAAATATGACTTCTGCAAACCAAATGGTAGAACCTAAATATTTATTTTTTAAAAAAGTTGTTCACTTTATGAAATATTTTATATAAAAAATAGGTATTGACTTTCCAACCATCCTGTATATTGACAGACAATGTGAAAATATGTAACATACATGTTGTAGTATAAACATAAGGATCATTATTTGCTCCTTTCTAGCAGTCTATATCGTGTAATGGTGACATGTTACTCCTTTCTAGCAGTCTATATCTTGTAATGGTGACATGTTACTCCTTTCTAGCAGTCTATATCTTGTAATGGTGACATGTTACTCCTTTCTAGCAGTCTATATCTTGTAATGGTGACATGTTACTCCTTTCTAGCAGTCTTTTAGCAAGCGTTTATTTCTAAAAATGATCTTAGCTAGCATGTTTGCCACAGTTCATACAAGCACTTGTTGTTATTACTGTTTTGTGGATTTCTTTTTTAAAAGGAAAACAAAACCACAACACCCGAGAGACTCGAGAAGTTGGCAAATCAGACTAGCCATACAATATAATGCGACTAAAGCTTATTAATAGTTGCAGTAGCCCGCGTTGTTCAAGGAAGGTTGGGCTTCCAGATAACTGAGGGTGTTTTATATGAACCTATTTTCTATTCTTCCATCATGTAAATGCAGGTACACTTCCTATGAATATAATTGTCCTCATCCCTAAAACCATTAGCGTAATTAGTACATAATTGTAGTACCTGAATGGGTAGTAAGACATAGTGCAAAAAAATCATATCCTTTTCATTTCTGAAGAGTATGGCAATAATCATAATTATTTTATATTTCATTGTTTATTACTACCCATCCATACTATAAGAATTGTAACTACGGTAGTAAGGTATGGGGGAAGATGGTGTGAGAAATGTATCCACATGTGTGTGAAGGGATCTCATGCAGATATTCTCTGTCAACAGACTAGATGTGCCTGGCATTAAGATCACATGCTCACTGATACACGTAATTAATGCATGTAAATATAGCTCGCTACTCACACAGGTAAACAAGTGAACAAGTGTCAGTCTCTTATATTCTAGTTCCCTGAGGATGAAGAGGTCAGGACGCAAATTCTGGTTGGGTGTACTTGCTTACTTTTACTTTTCTTCATATGGTTTCCAACCTCTTCCTACTTGCTAATGTGAATGCACTCCCTCTAAAAATCTACCTTCCTTCCTCAACAATTAGTGCTTATTGTAATTAATATCTATTTATATAGTCTGAACTGGTAATAAGACGCAAACAAGGGTGTAGTTTGGTATGAAATGTTGAAAGAAACTTTTGTAACAATAAATTGATAGTTGGATTTAAGACGTCTATCTCAAAATAGATGTTAAAAAATAGTCTATGGTACATACCTATTAGATAACTCTGAATATATTTGTCAGATTTCTTAATTTTGGAGCTCTTTCATCTACATTCATACACATCCTATTTAATATATATAAAAAATGTATTCATGAAATGCATGTAATTTTCCATCACATTTTTTTCGGATACAATGGCAGTAAGAGGAATTCAATTTCAAAATGGGTGTTAGAGGGCACAACCAAGTAAAAAATGTTGATTCGAAGCACCTCTAAAAGCTATATCAAGTTATTTGTATGGTAACATGAGCAGCGATTTAAAAACAAAGCGAATAAATGATTTATTGGACGTTTATAATAGTTAGTTAAAATTAAAATAAAATCACTCAAATGTTCTAGATCTACGAGGTGTGGCTACTAAATAACCAGACTAATTTTTTTTTTTTTTTATTTTGCCACTTACCTGAGGTCTCAGCAACAACCAGCAGGGCCAGATATTGATCTATTTTATTTTCTCCCTCTACATTCCAAATTTCAAGGTCATGACTGACAGTAGTAGATGTAGCTTTTGTTCTAAGTGGACCGTGTACCTGAGCTCCGTCGGAATTATGTTGAGTGTAAAAGGTGAGCAGCGTGTCAATGTGAAGTTTCTTGAAAAACTTGAGAAATCCGCTACAGAAACGTACAATTTGTTAAAGTAAGTTTATGGTGATCAGTGTTTATCTCGTACTCAAGTGTTTGATTGGTTTTAAAAACTTAAGGCGGAGAGGAAACAGATTGAAGACGATCCATGCCCGGCTTTCCTCACACATCAAAAATGGATGTTAATATGTAAAAAGTGAGTGAAATCGTTCAAAAGAATTGACATCTGAGCATTCAAGCAATTGCTGAATTAGGTAATATAGATAAGGAAAATGTTCTACAAATTTTAAATGAAAATTTACACATGAAAAAAGTTTGCTCTAAAATGGTGCCAAAACTGCTCACTCCTGAGCAAAAGGAAACTCGAATAAACATTTGTGCTGATATCCTTCATAACATCGAAAATGATCCAAACGTTTTAGAAAATGTGATGACCTGGAACGAATCATGGTTTTTTCAGTTTGACCCTAAAACTAGGCGTACCAATCCATGCATTGGAAGAATCCCAGTCCACCGAGACAAAAGAAAGCATGGATGAGCAAGTCTAAATCCAAAGCAATGATAATAGTTTTTTTTATATCCGAGGGATCGTTCACATTGATTGGGTACCTGAAGGTCAGACTGTTAACCAGGTTTACTATAAGGACGTTTTGACAACCCTTGGTGAACGCATAAGAAGAAGACCTGAAATGTGTGGAAGAACGTAGAATCATTTGTTGATTTCATTGAAACAAAAGATAAAACTTCTGAGAATATTTCAACTATGATTTTGCAAAAATTAGAAAACAACAGGATTGGTATTCAAAATTGTAGAGGACAAGCATCTGATAGTGGTGATTTGACGGTTGGTCAACATAGAGGCAATCAGAGACGTATCAAGGAACTTAATAGAAGAGTTTTCTCATCCTTGATCCATCGCTGGTATATTTGACTTCATTCACACACACACATATATACATATATATATGAAAATCTGAAGTTCTTTAGAACAGCTAACTTGTGATATAGAAATAACCAGGTCAGGTGCTGGTGTGCTGCTTAGTGCGTTACAATCAATTCACTTTCTGTGTTTTTTTGGCCTGTGGGAATCCGTCCTTATAGGAACCAACAACACACAGCCCTACCTTGTGAAAAATATTTTACTTTTCCGTGGTTCTCCTAGAGTTGTATATATAAAAAAATATGCTTTATTTTACCTAGCTCAGTTGCACGAGAAACCTAATCTCAGGACCTCTGGATTTAGGTAGGCACTTATATTTAAAGTTTATCTTATATTGTAATGGAAACAAATTACGAGGCTATGAAATTTAAAAAAAATAAGTTATTTGTTAGGTTATTTATGTATTATGAATATTACTCATATCAAATCCTGCCTATGGAGCTCCGTTAATTTTCATTACTAAGGTAACATAATTTTCTTGAAACAAAACAAAACAAAAAAAATGGAAACTTTTACCATAGCCATTCTGTAGTTATATTTGATTAAAGATATGTATAATCTTCTCTCTTCCTCTCCAAGTTAAATTTAACACTCTTGGGTAA
>CABFVZ010006480.1:0-17937 GCA_902151445.1 Timema monikensis
GTGGAAAGCAGGTCAAAATTGGTGGGGGAAGGAGGCTATTTATAGCAGCCAATCAGAGGAAAGTAGGTCAATTATAACGGTACTCAAAGAGGATGTGAGTGTTTTGACCCGTTGGCGGAAGCGGGGTTCCCAAACGCCACCCTATCTACTTTGGTTCCTTCCTTGTTTTTCCAAACAATTTTAAAGAGTTCACAAACATAAAAACAAAATAAACTCATTAACAATCATTTTCCTTCTTTTAAAATCACATCCGGCCTAAAAGAACAATAGTTGCCGAGATTACATAACTAACAATCCAATTAAATTTTAACACAATGAAATATAGAATAATAACTATTAAAAATAACTTATTATTATTACAGCCGAGAATAATAACAGCGCTTTCTTCTTATAGGGAAAATTAGTTTCTCAAATAATAATTAGATGTTATAAGCATACAAAAATATAAATAAAATTAAGATCGTAATAGTTCAAAATTAAAAACTCTCTGAAGCAGAAAGCGTTAAAATCCTCAACAAATTTAAATAAAAAGCATGGCGTTTGTCAGTTTAAGAATCAAAATAAACATATAGGATAATTTAATAGAGTGAAATATAAGTAAGTAGATTCTATCTACATTTAAATTGTAAATAAATATATAATATTCAAAACTTTAGGAGTCGTGTTATCTGATTGAAATAAAAATAAACGGTAAAGTTGTCAACGGAATTGAGTATTTGAATGAATGAGTCTACTGTCTATTAAATTGATATTAGAAGTAATTCTTTTATAAAAAATAATATCAAAACCTATTACAGAATAAATGTTTGTCCTAGTAATATTAAGGTAGCAGAGATTATTGAAGCAGGATAAGACTTTACTATTATCAATAGATCAAAACCCACTAATTAATTATGGTTACATCAGTGGCGTAGCTAACATTATGCAGAAGGGTAGAGTGACATTTTTGTCACAATCATCTTACCTACTATACAGGGAGTGGCAAAAAGATCTGACGGTTTTAAAGTACAAATAACACAAATGTTAAGAGTGATAAAAAAATTTATTGGTTATTAAAGAATGGTGTTAATGGAAATGAAATAAAATAAAATTGGAACAACCGATTTCATCAGTTTAAAATTTGAAGATGACGTCCTTCAAATGGTGCCCTTCTGTGATGAAGCACTCTTGCAATCTCACACCAAAACTGTCGAACACCTTCCCTAACATTGCAGGAGACAGGGTGGCAATTTCTTGAGTTATGGCCACCTTAAGTCCACCCAATGTGCGGGGCTTGTTTATGTAGACTCTTGATTTCAATAAACCCCACAAGAAAAAAAGCACAAACGCTTAGATCAGGGGAGCGTGCTGGCCATGCAATATCCCTGAAACGCGAGATTACTCGGCCACGAAACTTACTTTTCAAAAAGTCCATCACCTCATTGGTTGTATGAACAGTTGCCCCGTCCTGCTGGAACCACATTCTACTGCGCACTAAGCGTTTTCTCCAAAGTTCAGGAATAAGGAAGTTTTGTAACATCAACAGATAACGTTGCGAATTGACCGTAACATTTCGACACCCCTCTTCAAAGAAGTATGGCCCAATGACACAAGTTTTTGTTACACCACACCACACAGTGACCTTAGGACTATGCAGAGGACATTCATGCAGTTCTTCAGGATTTGTAGCTGACCAATAACGAAAGTTCTGTTTATTTACATAACCGTCCAGATGAAAATGCGCCTCGTTGCTCATCATGAACATTTTTTCATCTGTCATCAAATCAATCATTTTCTGTGAAAATGCTTTTCGTTTTGCATAGTCATTGAGCTTTAACTGCTGAACAGTAGCCATTTTGTATGGATGGAAATGCAGATCGAACCACAAAATTCGTCTACTGAGCAGTCAGACATTTGCAAAGCAGCAGCTTGTTTACGGGTCGGCCGCCGAGGACTGGCTTCCACAGCTTCTTTTACTCTATCGATATTCTTTGGCGTCCGGGATGACCTTGGACGGCCTGTCGACTTCCGTTTCAACGCTGAACTAGTAGCTCTGAAGTTACTCACCCACAGCATAATTGTGTTGCGTGTCAGAACTTTTCCTCGTGGACCTAAATTAAAACGCCTACGGAACTGCCGCTGCACAGCAACACAGGAATCGCCACTTTTAAAAAACGCCTCGACAACAAACGCGCGATGCTCAACCGACCACTGCTCCATGGCTACTAAAAATGTCCACGTGTAGGCTCTGAAACGCGCCTATCCCCGCACCCCCACCACCTACTTGCTCAACCACGTGGCGGCGAAAACCGTCAGATCATTTTGCCGCTGTATATTGATGCCCTATCCTAAGTTTAGTAATAATATGTTAATCACAGATTTTTGTTTACATGCAAATCATACATTCATCTCCTAGCATGTTAAAACTTAGATAAAAACTAAATGTAGCATTTGTTACAAGGACAAACATCTAAGTCGTAAAACAGAGACTTACCCCATTGCACGGATGTTGACCCCAGTTGAGCCGGCTACGGACACTACACTCCCAGCCACAAATAATGCACCCGGCCTCAACAACATGCCAAGATAGACTGGGCCGGCGCCGCCCCAATGTCCAGGCTGTTCCCAAGTGGTCTAAAAACGTATGGAATATTCCATCGCGTGTGGATTCCTCTCCTTGTTTATTCTCCTTGTATTACCACCCCTCCCCGTGTGGTCCCTTCGTTCTGTGTTCCGTGAGTTGTGCTGAATGATATATAAGACTGGTTTTGAAAATGATAGACCACTCTTGGACATGCTTCGGTAATAGTTGGACGAGGCTGAGGTTTCTGTTATTATTTATAAAATGTAAGCAAAATCCTCTTTCGGCGTATTTATTTACTTTATGTCTTCTAAATTCTCTTTCGGCATAATATTAATAATTTCCTTTCTTTTATTGAAATGTTTGGACTCTGGTCACACATGATTAAGCAGATACTTTGATAATTTAAATATAGGGATATTAAATGTTTTGGCATATTTATTGTTTATTTATCTCAAACCCTTTGAGTAGTGGTCAAATTTGGTTTGCTCGGTTAAATATTAGATCTTGGAAATGTTTATTAAATGTTAGATCTTGGAAATGTTTATTAACTTAAATTAATCTTGTTGTTAACCTTGAGTTCTAAGTAGTAAGGTTATAGTTATGAGGTTGGGCGGAAATTGTAGGACAGCGCTAGTGATGAGATGGTTGGAAAACTTTATAGTAATTTTGATTATTGAACGCAATTATTTTACCAGGATTAACTAATATATTGTTGGTTAATTTTAGGATCGATATTAAATTTTATTGATATTATATAAAAAAATTATATATGATGAGCCAGTGTAGTACTTTTCATTAGTATCACTACGAAATTTGTTTTGAAAGTTACGGGCAATACTCATGTCAAATTATTGTTAGTATTGGAAAATGAGGATTCCTGAGGAATTTTAAGATGAAGGTTTTGTATTTACAGTCTTTGGAGACTGATTGGAATAAACAATAACTTTTGCGTATGATATTGTTAACCAAGATCAAGAATTTAATTGTTAATATATTGTTGCTTTCTTCAAGCTAAACTATTGTGTCATTATGAGCACGATTTTTGTACATTATCAATTCAAATAAGGACTTCTTCCTTATTTGACATGTTGCAAATATTTAATTCATTCTTTTAATAAATGATCAATTCTGTTCACTTCTCGATTTATGCTACTTTCTTATTACTTATATATTCTTATGTTTTATAACTTCCCAACTTTTAAGAGTTTTTTGTTTTTCTGGGTGGTTCAGGTGTACACCATTGTTGAGGCTGACCGTCAGGTATAGTCCGCTACCGGACTGGGTTGCGTGTTCTGGGTACAGTTGTTGTACTCAGATTTTCAATATTTTTTATAACTCACACAACTCACTCCTATTGCCGTTTTTATTAGTTTTTTTTACCCTACTTGTTAGGTTTTGGGTCGGGAATAGGGTTCATAAATATCTTCAAAAAAATTTTTTAGCGCGCACGTTACACAAACATTGTCTTCAGATTTAAAGTAAAAATTAATTAGCAATAAATAATTATAAAAATCCAACGTGGTCAAAAGTAAAAAACCCAGAATATTTCGTGAGAATATAAAAAAAATTATCTCTAGTTAAAATTTTTGACATTTTATTAGGGGTTGCATATCTTATGGTTATCGCATTTCTATTAAATTTCTCATTTTAAATTTTGGTCGATAAAATAGGTAAATATTGAGTCTAAGGTTATAGAAATAGATCGTTGCTATACAAACACTTCCTCTAAGAGGTTAAATAAAAAAGAACATTGACTTTTTGAGAGAATTATTTATGATCTTAACTTACTCTGTGGCATTAGAGAATTATTTCGTTAAAACTTAAGTAGTATAGCTGTACAACAAACTCTCACAAAATTGAATTAATTAATATATTTGCCAATATCTCAGAATATATTGGTTTTATAAAGATATATTTCATATAAAAGTTTTTAAGTTTTAATAGAACTACAATTTTGCAATGATACGCTATTTAGTATCTTAAACAGTTTCAGAGAGACGGAGATTCCCGCTTCTGTAAAGTAGGTTACCCTAAAAGTAATTTCATAATCTTAATCAACGCTTAGATATGAATTTAAGAAAATTGATTTTTTTTCTTTTTTCACCCTTTATTGAACTACTTTTATTTAGTGTTTGAAAAGTTAAAAAATATTTATATTTGTGTATAGCTTGAAATTATTGGTTTTATAAAAATATGTTTCAAGTAAATGATTTTTATTATAAATAAACCTACATATTAGTAATTATAAGTAATTTCATTTCTCAAATAGTTATGGAGATATGATATTTAAAAAAATTAGATTTTATGCATCAGACTGGAACCATTAAAGTCATTTAGATGAAAAATTGAGAGTAGCCATTTTGTTTGTAAAAATGATCAATGCTTGGAAATGGCATTAATTTGCTAGTCTCTTTGATTGACACTCTGGGCTCTTCCCATGTCAACTAAGGTTATATATATATATATGTGTGTGTGTTATTCAAGTCCTACTAGCTTCTGACGTTACTGTATATTACAAATTAGAAACGTGTGAGTCCTCTGGTTCTTGTGTCTCTTATATAACTTAGTGAAACTGGATTTTCATTTGACAAAGTAAAAATGTTAGTAGTAGAATTGAGAGAGGGATGAAGTAGCAAATCAAGTATGGTTTGTTTATTCTAGCAAAGAAGTAAAGCTTAGCAGCGAAAGTAAATGTTTAAGTGAAGTGCATATTTGATGTCATTATATGAGGTTTACTCAAGCAATTGATGTTGGCAATCTTACCTGTATGAATGGTTTCATCCACAGCACTAACAAAGCTGTTCCAGGCAGGAAGTCGATATTTTGCTGCGCGTTTAGCCGAGATGCCCAGCTTGGCACTGGTTTGGAACACCTTTTGTACCACTGCTGAGAAGTTGGTCACCTCAGTCTCAATTTGTTTTCGACAGTGAGTGTACTTGTCTTCCAGCAAGACTGCTAAGATAACTGCACACATTAAAAAAATGCATTATTATTATTATTATTATTATTATTACATTAACCAAACATTTCAATGTATCACTGGGCCTGTGGGTCATTTATTATAGATCCTGTTTTTAGTCAGAATAAAATAAGGTAAATCAATCATTACTTTTTAACATATTCACACATACTGTAAATTCATAGTTATAATACACACACAACAGTATTTCTATTTATTCATACCATGTCCACATTACAAGATTATAATTGATAAATCTAGTAATCAAGTGAGTAGCGTAGTTAGGGGGCTATGGGGTGTAGCTCACTTCTTACACAAGAGCTAGAAATACTTTCTGCATAATGTTTCCTCGTGTTTATTATTTATATATTTTTTCTGTTTTATGAGAAATAAAATACTATCCATACCCACATGGTAGAATGTGTTTATGGTCAATACTCCAGGGAATTCCAATTTATCTAGCATTTCGTAACTTCGCCACGTCAAGCGTTTTTAGTGCAAATATTAAACCTATAGATATTAAATAGACAAAGATAGAAGAGTGGAATAATTGCTAGGAGTAGCGTGACAATACAGGGCTGCCAGCCATCTCGTGGTTTATATGAATGTTCCATAACAAATGAGTTGACCCAGACAAGAGATTAAGAATGAAAAAAAATCAATAACACTTAATCGAATAGTTAAAACAAGCAATAGCAACCAGATCATATTTTTAATATTATAAGAATTAACATTTTGATCAAAATTGCAATCGATAATAAATATTGTTTCACATAAATATATTCCCAGAATACACCCTCTATATGCCATTTGCTAGCCTATAATCAATTAAAATATTTATTTGATACACTTTCATTATTATTTTAAACGTATAACATAATAATTTGCACACATTGGACAAAAGTTATTTGAGATTGATAGGCCCCTACTCAATACAGGATTTATTACTGAAATAAAACTTATTTTCAATTTACGTTGATAGCTAAATGTTGAAGTAATTTAGAGACGAGTTCATTCATCACCTTATTTAACTTGTTTTGCTAGAATATTACATTAGTTAAAACCTACTGCACCAGCCGGGGCCGACACGGGCTTCTGGGCAAACCTTGTTTCAGGTGTTAATTATGAAACTTTCAGGTTACGAACCTCAGCGCTGCCTAGTGGGAGACCAGAACAAGGGGAAAGCAACAACACGAGATCACAGTGGCATTTGAGACACGAACTATAGTTTGTCTGGATTTGAACTCACTTTAGTGCACGTCGGATCAGGGTGGTAGCCCGCGATCACGAATGTAACCGTAGTCCATTCACGAGTTGTTAGCTCTCTGGTGCACCAACTTCTTATTGTATGGAGGGAGGTTTCCACACCCCGGGAATGACTGTGTATGTGCGGGCCTTACTGTTTGACGCTCGTGCACACGCCGGGCAGTTGTTTGTGTACCCGGACTAGCCGTGGGTTCAATCTCTCAAGTGCTTTCTCCGTCCAAACACCGGAGTAACGCCCCAACGTACCAAGCCCCAAGTGTGGGTCATGGGCCGGTGTCCACGAGTAACAAAAGGGGCTCACGAGTGGTGTGGGCAAACTGCCTCATTTCAAATCAATGTTACACTAACAAATTAATGAAGCCAACCCAAACATGGGTTTAATAGAACAATTAAAAGTAGATCATATGTGTAATCTGGTGACCTGGTGGTCTAGGGGTAAGGTGTCGGACTTCTGTGCTCGGGGTCCGGGGTTCTATTCTCGGTACCGGCACAGATTTATCTGATTTCTAAACCCTTCCTTCACCTTTGACAAGACGTGTATTAATCACAACTTGTGAATGTGTGGAATGCTAAGCCTCAACCGTGGTTCGTATTCCACGTAACCTGTAGGTCTTCCATTTAATCTCCCAATCACCTTACCGTTAAACATTAGCGCAAGTGCGTAAAACCCGAACGGTCAATAAGACGTGCTAATAATAATAATAATAATAATAACAATAATAATAATAAATTATTAATTAATTATTAATAATAATTATTATTATTAGCACCACGTCTTATTACCCGTTCGGGTTATACGCATTTACGCTAATGTGCAATGGTAGAGTGATTGTGAGATGAAATGAAGGACCTACAGTTTAACGTGGAATCCGAACCACGGTGGAGGCCTGGCATTCAGTGAAGGAAGGGTTTGGTAATCAGATAAATCTGTGCCGGGAATGAGGATTGAACCCCGGCCGCCAGCACAGAAGTCTGACACCTTACCCCTAGACCACCAGGTCATCAATAATAATAATTATTAATATTTATATATATATATATATATGTAATCTGAACAAAGTTAAACTTAACTATTTAAATATTCTAACCCGAACAAGGGTTTCATAGAGTAGTTACATGATCACAAGCTACTGTTCACAACCCTTCTACGTCGTGCCGGCAAGACCATTCGTTCTTGCGCGGGGTTAGACTAATTAAAGCAGCTGATTTTTGACGTCATGAGTTTCTTCTCCAGGCAAGGATAAGACGAAGTGTACATAATGATTTGTTGTACAACCCAATATGTACGAACGAAATAAGCTTGGGAAAAATGAGGGGAGAGAAAAGTAACATAGCTCCTTCCCCAACGAATGGGCAAGATGGTTCGAAATTAGCCTAGTGCCATCGATGGCGTAGCACACAGGCCGACAAGCAGGCTCCCTACATCGGCACTTTGGGCTCCAGTACCAGGCTTCCCATTAAGGTATCCTCATTAGCAGTCTCATTCAGCTTTCATAAATATAGCTACTCAATACGCATACTAAACTAACTTGTACACTTTATGATCGTGAAATCACTTGGAATTAAAAAAATAGTATATTTGAACGGTGTTTTTAATTTTGTAAATAAAACAAGAAAACTGTATAAAAAAGAAAATTAATGTACGTAGTTGTAAAATTTTCAATAAACAAAATAGAAAAGAACCACACACTCAATAAATTTCACAAATTGTGTTCATAAACATGGGTAAGTCATAAAGTAAAATGCAGTTGACGTTCTTAAATTTTGTAACTGACTCACTAACTTAAATGTTACATTTTTCCAGCTTTCCTGTTTACGAATTCATTTGTGACTTCTGTAAGGTCCAAAGTAAAGGCTACGTTATATTTTATAGCCAGTAAGGTCAGCGAATTCAAGCGCGGTTGGCTCATTGACGCTCTTTACCAGGAAGGCCCAACATCAATCTCAGATTCAAACACAATGGAATAAATATGTTTAAATGCACAATTTCATCACATTAATCAGTTGATAAGTCACTTTGAAACTTTTGTAGTAGAGCTTTAACCTCCATCTTCAGTTCTTTCTCATCAAAATAATTATACCTCAAAGCTGTACTGAAAAGCTCACAAAAATGTTACTGCTTTACTCTTCTAATTCTTGTAAAAGGAAATCTACTACACATGTTTTGAACGTATCTTGTGCAGTTAATTGTTGCTCTGCCTCTGGTATTGCTATATAGCATATTAAGTAGCAGGGAGAATAGTTCGTTGAGCAACCATAGTTGGTTTTCCTTGGTGTGGCCCTCCTTCATGATCCGGGGGGGTTCATTCCTCGCTTTTGTCTATCAGATTGTGAGTGATAGTGTGGAGGGGGTGGCTTGGAGACTACAAGTTGCAAGTCTGTATCCAAATGGGTCAGAGGGTGAGTTTTACATCACTTCATTGTAACGTTACATGTAGCTTGTCACAGAGCGTTAGTTAACTACGCCATTGTTAAACTAACAATGCAAATAGTTATAGTATAATTGTTAATTATTACGTCGATATATTTTAATTCAGGTAATGAATAAATTAAAATCAATATCTGTTTATTAAAACAACTAAAAATAAAGGCGATAAACTATTTAAATGTTTTTTAGTATATTAATCATAATTTTCAACTTCAAACATTAAATCTTTATTCTTATCGTTCTAATATCATACACCCTATATATAAATATATATATATATATAAATATATATATATATATATAAATATATATATATTATTTTAATTTAGAATTAAATAAAAATATTACTTGAACATAATTATTTCTAATAACAAAAGTGAAATTAAATGGCTAAGGTAGCATTGTAAATAGCTTTGAAATAATATGGCCATATAATGGTTATAAATTATACATTTGAATTCTTATATTGAATAAAATAAAAGTAATCTTGCTCTAATACATACTAAACTCAAAATAAAACTTTTTTCATGAACATAACAATTTAGTTTAGATCCATTACTGTTTACAGCCTAGGGTACGGGCCAGTTTTTTATTCATGTAATATATTTTAAGATTCAGAGTTGTTAGGATTGTCATACACGCTATAATCTAACTTAAGACAAGGAAATGCACAATATCGAGTCTCCCTGGCTGTAAATTTATAGCTTTGAAAGGTTAAACCAACAGTTTCTGCCATGCCTGGAATCGAACCCGGAGCCCTTGGCTCAGTAGACAGACATGCTATCGAGTGAGCTAAGGTGACCACTAAACATAATAATAATTATTTATAAATTTGATCTATCACATTACTAGCGGTAATATACAGGAATTTAATAATCGGCTAAAGTAAATCTAGTGTAATTTTCTCATGCTTTATGCTAAGCTATTATATCACTATAATATATTTGAATGATTGTAATGACCAAAATAAATAGGGATAGCTATCTACATTAACACCATGGAATAAATTTGCCCAACTAAAAATATCGGAGCTAATATTCTTTTTGGCTTAAATCGAAACGTTCGACGGGCAGCCCTCTACTTTGAAATTTGAATGTCTGTGCTATAACGGTAAGTTGGGCAATACTTGACCGTTCCTGAATTAGTGGCTATAGTATTATTATTTGTAGATTATACTATTAAAACAAAATTTAGAAAAGGTTTTTAAAAAACACTTTTAATAATTGGAGTTTCAAACTTATATATAAGGCAATCAATCGCGTCCAGCCCGTCGCAAACATTAGGCAGATTTTTGCTCGCGTCTCCAGTGACTAACACGGAGGCTGGTGGACGGTGGCAAGTCGTTGACTACCTCAATAAGATGGTCCCGGTCTGACTGCAATTCCAAACCACTTCTTTCTGGGGTTGTTGCCCGTATGTAAATCTCTTCTTTCTGGGGTTGGTGCCCGTATGTAAATCACTTCTTTTTGGGGTTGGTGCCCGTATGTAAATCACTTCTTTCTGGGGTTGT
Organism: Timema monikensis; assembly: GCA_902151445.1. Taxonomy (NCBI): domain Eukaryota; kingdom Metazoa; phylum Arthropoda; class Insecta; order Phasmatodea; family Timematidae; genus Timema; species Timema monikensis. Next base: position 10,727 of record CABFVZ010006480.1, read on the forward strand.
TGCCCGTATGTAAATCTCTTCTTTCTGGGGTTGGTGCCCGTATGTAAATCACTTCTTTTTGGGGTTGGTGCCCGTATGTAAATCTCTTCTTTCTGGGGTTGGTGCCCGTATGTAAATCACTTCTTTCTGGGGTTGGTGCCCGTATGTAAATCACTTCTTTCTGGGGTTGTTGCCCGTATGTAAACTGAAACCTCACTGGCGGGTGCTAGGTGGTTTGGACGCCCCTATTCACTAGTCACCGTTAGTGAAGGTATTTATGACTCTGCGTAGAGCCACCTTGATCCTTCAAGGCTGGCCCCTAGGTCGTCGTCCAGCCCATTTGGATCCCAGTAATCTGCTGTTAAATAAATACATATTGATAATTGTCGAGGAAATTAACCACTCGCCAATCACAATTAAATCTATAGACTAACACTAATTACCCATGGAGTAGATGTTATCCGTGAGGCAGATTCCGTTCTCGGTATATACTCCCAACGTGTCAGGACTTGAGAGGACTGTCGGTTGAATGATACCAGTAGGTGCCAGGGGTGCGTTATCAAAGGAGGAAGGAAATACCACTGTACATCAAAGACGTAATAATCAAAATAGTTACAATTAAACAATACAATATAGTTTAAAACATAACTGAATTCACCAAATCTTCAAATTGTTCGAACTCAAACCAAACCAATTTAGAATTATTGACCAATTGTAATGATCTCAAGGTCTATTTATAGTCGCTTCAAGGGGGCAGGACAAATGTAAAAATGTAGGCCTCTAATTGGTCAATAATTTTGTTTCCTCGTCAGTGAAGTGCCGGACCATGTAAAAGAGCATTGATTTACCGCTACTCATAAGTTCTGCTTCAACATCCACTGGGTGTAGATGAGTATATAACCTGCACCAGTGGGTACGTCGTCTAAATGTTGGGCTAATCTAATTCTGGCGGGGAGGTTGGGTCTGAATCCCTCTGCCAGGTGAACATTTAACCTTGCATAACCAGTAGTTAATTACCTGCACCAGTGAGCCCGCAGTCTAAATGTCGGGCTCGACACAAATATAGCTTCACTTCCTCTAAATTCAACCTTTCCATATTTTTTCCAGAGGTCACAAACACTGACTAACCAGGTGAACGTTCCCAAACTGTGATGCAAAATAACCACGACTATAAATAAATATGATTTGGACATGCAGGGGTCGATCAAATCGACTGACAGAGGTCGTTTTAAGCTCGTGAACTGTAATTAATTGAAATCATTCTATAGATTTTATCATACACCTGGTAGAATTGAAGAGTAAAATTTTGATGTTCGAATAATCTAAACGGGCACATACACTATATTACATATCGTCTGCTTCACGACTAGCCATGTGGTTTCTACTAGCGTGACTGGATGTATTGTTTACATATCGTCTGCTTCACGACTAGCCGTGTGGTTCCTACTAGCGTGACTGGATGTATTGTCTACATATCACCTGCCTTGCAACTAGCGCGACTAGAAACATTGTTTTAAATGTTCGTATTTCCACGGGCGCGCGACACAAATATCCACAACTCTTTCATAATTGTTGTGTTAGGCTAATCATTGCAAATGTTATACTTAATTCCATAAATGATGGAACTGCAGGTCTTCTCTTCGCTCTCCCTCAGTTACCTGTTGCCGTCTTCTCTTCGCTCTCCCTCAGTTACCTGTTGCCAAACCGTCTAGATTCTATTTGTTGGGATGCGAGGATGGATAGTTTACATTGGATTATCTCATTAGTAAACAATGCTGCATGGGGAGTTTGGGGGGTTCAATTTACATGCAAACACATTTCTTATTGGTGCACAGCCTTTTCTAGAAACATTAACTTTTTCCAAAATCGTATTTATTTTTTCAAGATTAAAGTTTATTAACTCTTCTTTTCCCCCCACATAATTATTCTTAAAATAGTTTATATATAAAGCTTAATGTATACTCATAATTACTATACAAACAATAGATGGATTAAAGCATTCATTTTATATTAAATACTATAATTACATTCTTACTCGTTCTTAATCAGGCAATGGTAGCACTCCTAGATCAGCATCTCAATCATCATCTTCAATTTTGAGCAGTTGCAATTCAAATGTATCACTTCCCTGTCGTGCATTTTTGTCTATAAGACCGTATACATCCAAAATTGTTGCTTCAACTTTTATTACATTATGAACACGATTTCACCAATGTTCTTTTGTGAGATTTCTTATTCCTTCTTCTTGTAAACGATGAATATCATTAAGATTAAATAATGTATAATTTCCCTAAGCAAAACACATTTGATCCTGCTTCCACCTTCCCTGAATGGGATTAACCCCACAGTGAAAAGGGGCAGTCGTGTAGAACTTTATGTCCAGCAATTTTAGCAATCTCGTCAATATCTACACTTTGTCCAAAATGTCTACAAGCTCCATCTTGTTTGTGATTTCTTCTTAATAAATATCTTTACTGGTGAGCCAGGACTGAATAATAATCTTGGTTCTACTCTTTGTTGGAATTCTCTCTCTGATCGTAGAGTGAATGGATGCATTGTCTAGAACTATGACTATGTTTGGTGGAATATTTAGAAGCAGCTTCTCTCTTAAATATTTTTCCATTCATTTCATTGTGATAGTCACCATCTTTTTTCACATGAAAAATAAGCTCTGTAGCAGGTATAGAACCATGTTCATTGACTGCATGGACGAGAATGACGCGCCAATCTTTTCCAGAGGGAAGCTTACTCCTGTAGTTAGTTATTCTAATCTTGCTTGTGAGGATGATGCAACTCTTGTGTCCATCCAAGATCTTGAAGTTGTGTGTCTGGAACTGCACCAAGTTTCGTCTGTGAACACAATATTCATGTTGCTCTCTCTCTCTCTCTGCTTCTTAATAGCTCTTAAATAATGATGCCACCACACAATAATATCATCTCTGTCTAGAAGCAAAGGCGTTACACTTTCATCGAATGCATTATTTAGAGCATATATTTATAAGAAACACCTAAATTGTCGACAATTTTAAAGCTCACTATCATTATCAAGTAAATCCTTAATTTTCTTGAAGGTAGGTAATTAATTCATTGTTACGGTAAAGTGAATTTGTTGTACATTTCTACGAATTGCTGCTTGAGTAAAAGTGTCATATTAATCCAAATGCTTCATTTGAGTGCAGAAATTTCATTTTTTGATTGGTGTCAATAACTTTCCCTTAGTTTTGAATTCTTTTTTCATAGAGATTACTATCTTATAAGACACGCCTTAAGCTTCTGCAGTCTGCATTGCCGCTTGATTACTGAACAGGTTATGTCTTTACAAAAATAAGTGTAGACATTTAATACCAATGCCATTTCTCTTTACTACTTAATATTTTCCTCTTGGAATGTAACTGTCTGTAACAAGCTGGATATTCCATAATTTTTGTTATATTTTAGCTGCTAGCAATACACTTTTATTCAAATAAATATTTTAATATGCACATACAATTATAATTCCACAACCTTACGGTAAAAAAAAATACAACGCATAAACACAAAATCTTAACGCCATAACTAACAAATATTTTTCTACACAGAGTACTAATAAAATGTAAGTGTTTATTCAGTGAATGTTTTTGAGCTTGTTATTAGGAACACGAGATTCGGACTACTGTAACTTTACGACTGTGCTGGAGGAAGAAGCACCAACATCAAATTGTTTAACACTCCACAAAATGCCGGTACATTTATTATATTTGCAACCTTACCCATCCATATTACATTAGTGTAATTAGTAAGTCTACACATTCGTACAAGCCGAGAGGATAGTAGTACGTGGTGCTAAAAAAAACTGTCTTGTTGAAAGCAGATGGTAAGCCCAGTACCGGAGACGTTATATTTCTTCGTACATTATCGTATGTAATAAAACAAAATATGACTACTTAGTACTTGAATTCCATTTTATTGTTGAAATGTTATTATAAAACATGCGGAAGCATTGACCACGTGGCTAATACGCTGCTCGCTCGTGTAATGCACAGATAACGTTGTTTGAACAGAGCTAATGTTGAGAAAAATCTGAGAGATAGCGTTTGTGTAGCTGAGGATAATGTGAAAGTGGATGCTAACATTCCATTCCGTTTAGAACAAAACAAATCTATCTTGGTCAGCGGTGGAGTGACTGTAAAGTCCTGGGATGAAGTTTTGGGGGCGGGAAGTGGCGGGTTAGCAAGTAGACAGTCCTGGCTAGCTCTTCTCAATGAAAACTCTAAGTTTGGAACCGAACTAAACCGTATGAGTATTTTTAAAGTTAACCTTAAATTTATTTAAACACTAAGCTTATTTAGTTTATTTTTACGATAAATGGCGGTCAGGGTTCAAATCCCGAATGGGTAAACAAAGAGTGCTTCTTTCTAAATGGTTTCCCCTTGTCCCTCCAAAAAAAAAATGTGGGCACATTTCCTCTGTTTTAGATATTGCTCATCATTAACACACTATTGTAATTAATAAAAATATATTAATTACCCTAAGTGTGCTATATACAGATATGCTGAACTAATAGAGTGGTTGGGAAAGGGGGGGGGNTGGGTTTACATTGTATTTAAAGCATTAGCTCTATATGATGTCGAAAATGAGTATTTGTTAATTACGGTTATCGCCTCATCTACATATCATTTAAATTTAAATTTAAAAATGACATCTGGGCACGGAAATTAAGCTTGGGACCTACAAACTATATTTTGATAGTTGTTATAAAACTAATCCATTACGTCTGAACAAAGGGTATAAAATAAAGTAGAAAAACATTTAACGAGAAAGGACATAAAAAGAGTGATTGAAAATGTACACCTATATGTGTGTTATGATTGTGGAGGTGGAATATTGATATAACATTCTGTGAACAAATGCACTTAGTTTTAGTGTACATCTAGACACGTGGGTAGCCTGAAGATAGCTAATACGGTAGTGGCTCGCAAATTATATTACGTGATGCCATTGTAGGTTGTCGGTGCTATTATTATGTATTTGTTTATCTTTTTTTAGTACAATGTGTCTTACTACCTGTTCAGGTTATACGCCTTTGTAATAATTACTCTAATCTTAAATCTGGGACATACACAAAGTCCATCCTCCGGTTGTTAATTCATCACTGTTACAGGATAAACCCACATTCCAACAATGCTAAATTTCTCGGCCATGCCAGGGATCTAGCCCGTGACCCTTGTAATGTCCCTGATTTGACCCTAAGGAATATTTGAAAGCATTGACAATATTCTCCTCTTAATTATATATTTATATATAGATTTTATTTTTATTTGAATCTTATATTTTATTACTTGGCACTTAAAACAACAAGTCTTCTTGTAGGTGACCTGGTGGTCTAGGGGTAAGGTGTCAGACTTCTGTGCTGGCGGCCGGGGTTCAATCCTCGGTCCCGGCACAGATTTATCNGGCCTCCACCGTGGTTCGGATTCCACGTTAAACTGTAGGTCCTTCATTTCATCTCACAATCACCCTACCATTACACATTAGCGTAAAGGCGTATAACCCGAATGGGTAGTAAGACGTGGTGCTAATAATAATAACAAGTCTTCTTCTAAATTATTCATATATGATAGTTACCTGATTATAACTAGGAAATTACAGTTACTGTAACTAACTTCAGAGTGTGACGTAAAGGTCAAAATTGCAATGTAAAAAGTCTTTTCAAACTTAAATTCCTGCTCTGGAACAACCCAGAACATTGTAGATGTTCAATTTGAGGCAGTGTCCGGTTCTCGGCCATTCTATATGCTTCTATACGTTTTCACGAATTAAACATTCTAGTAAGTTCCATTGCACTGAGGTATATCACGAGTAGTGTAATCTCAGAGCTTACTGTGATGTCAGTCATTGTCTCGGACGGACGTGTGTTAGGGCTCGTCTAGATTGTGTGCAACATGGTCGTTTTTATATCCAAGTATCAATAACTATCATTGAATAAACCAATATCAAACTCTATCTGACGTTAGTTATTTCTATCATAAAAAGTGAGGCCTAATGTCGGGGAGTGATAACTATTTTAAACGTAACAAATGACGAAACAACACGGGACAACAATTAAAAATCCCGTAAGGTTATAAATGACTACCAAACGTGGGGCATTTATAATCAAAAATATTACATAAGATGGCAATTGGCGGCCCAACGTGGACCAGCTATAAGAACATAACAATTGGTGCCCAACTTGGATCATAACAGTTGGCGTCCAAGCGAGGGGCCCGTTATGAGAACGTAACACCCTTAGCTACGTGTGTGGACGCACTACCGATGGAGCTAAGCTTAGTAATTTTCTAGCATGATAATTTTTTTAAAGTTTTATCCACAAACGAATTTATAGATTTTTTACAAAAGGGCTAGTTTGATTTTTAAAAAGGTGGGGAGGGGGCACAGCAGGGACTTTCTCACTATTGTGAATAAAAAAGAGATATGTACATAAAACTTGTAAGATATTTGAAACGAGATAAGATACACTGTTGCACATTCTACCGAAGAGCATAAACGAAATAATATACACTATTAGGGAAAAGAGGAACATCACACCCACTGAGAACTACATCAATTTCCTATTATATATATGTGTACCTATAATTCGGAAACTATTGGTTTTATAAACAAATATTTCAAATAAAGATTTCTATATTTATTATGCCTTCATTTTCGAAATAATAAGTTATTTCGTATCTCAAAGAGGTGCGGAGATACGATGAAAATGGTAAGTTTCCTTAAGTGTAAATTACCCTCAAAGTTATTTTCATAAGGAAATGATATCTTCCATTTTGTTTTAATATTAAATAATACATATAGGAATTTTTATCGAGTTGAGTTTGATAAAATCTATTTTTTCTATTTCCACCCTTAAGTAAAAATAACTACCAATCATATTAGGGTTAGATGAATTATTTAAAAAAAAACTCTTATAAACTTTATGAAAACCCTATATCCCAAGTTTTATCTCAATTGGTAAAATTATTGTTTCATCTCTAGTCAGAGATATATACTGACATTATTTCCAATACACACTTTTTTCGGATTCATGGGGTCATGAAACGTCGACATCCATCAAAATTTCGAGTTTGATTTTTTTGACAGTTACTATTTTTTCTAAACCAGGGATCTGTGAGAAGGTAAAAAATAACATATATTAATATATTAACCTACACATTTTATTTCATGGTCAATATGACTAAAGAGTTATTTATATATATATA
>CABFVZ010006483.1:0-17911 GCA_902151445.1 Timema monikensis
TAATTATTACTATTATTAATTATTACTATTATTATTTATTACTATTATTATTATTAATTATTACTATTATTATTTATTACTATTATTAATTATTACTATTATTATTTATTATTATTTATTATTATTATTATTATTATTATTATTATTATTATTATTATTAGTAGTAGTAGTAGTAGTAGTAGTAGTAGTAGTAGTAGTAGTAGTTATGTTATGTTATTTATAATTAGCATGACCCCCCTATGAACATTTTCTGGATCCGCGCCTGCCTGTATATATACATTTATTCAACGTTATAGTAGGCAAATTATTATTATTATTATTATTATTACAATTGAGTGACTTGCTATAAAGCTAGATCAAGTGCAAGACAGTTTAGTTTAGTGAAAAGCACACTAGATGCATGCCATACAGTGTCAAAGAATCGATACGGTAGTAGTAAAGGACTAGTAATGTATTTAGCGGAACATTTTGGGCACGATAGAGAATATATATTAAACAATAACTCTGCTTACGTCTGAGCAGACGCTATTAAGTTGTATGGCAGTGGTTTACAACCTGGGGGTCATACCCCCTTTTATGGGGTCACATTGATTTTTCTTAGGTTATAACTTTATATTTTCTTTCTAAGTGATGACAATAATTGTAAACCAGTGCATAATTCAAACATAGATGTAAGCGGTTAAAATTGTATATATATAGGCCTATATATTACGTTACTGCTTATCCAACTGCTTGCGAACTCAGTTTACAGGAGAAGTCACGTGTTTGGGCGAGGTTCTCTGCTAACATCACTTTCAAAATACACGCCTGGCTCTTTGATTCTGTTTTATGATATCTTAGTGACTTAGCCGAAATCTTATGGTTATTATATAATAAATCAATAAACGTTAAAATCCGCTTCGATGGCTGCATGGTCTAAGGCGCTACTCTCGCGATATACTAGATTGCCAAAGACTGGCGGATCGGAATTCGATCTCGGTATAGTTTACTGAGGGTGGTTTTCCCTCAATGATTTTCCAATTTTCCTCCACAAAAATGTGGTTGCACTTCATCTAGATTAAAAACCTTTCAAATCCCCAACAAGTGCATAGGTATGTAATTAGTATATAGGTGTGTAATTAGTACATAATTATGTAATTAATACATGGGTGTGTAATTAGTACATAGGTGTGTAGCCCGGTGGGCATTCCCCACCGGGTGTACTGGGGATGATTTTTCCTCCACCACTTTCACGCAAATAAGTGTACACTTCCTCTATATTTTATCCACCCCACTAGCTCTAACCTGAACAAGGTTTTAAACTACTCTAGTATTAATAGGTTATTGAGCGTCCAGCGGTAAACGTGCTGCATTTAAAGTCGCATGCACATTCCATGAGTCGAAAGTCCATTGTTGTCAAAGTACTCTCCAGACGCCAACTCGACAATACAAAGGACGATATAATGGACCAGGGATTAGTGTATTGGTGTTGATGACAAGAGCAGTTGAGTGACAATGTGCACAGGTTTCATGGTATTCATCTCTATAAATTACATTAGAGTGACAATGTACACAGGTTTCATGGTATTCATCTCTATAAATCACATTAGAGTGACAATGTACACAGGTTTCATGGTATTCATCTCTATAAATTACATTTGAGTGACAATGTACACAGGTTTCATGGTATTCATCTCTATAAATTACATTTGAGTGACAATGTACACAGGTTTCATGGTATTCATCTCTATAAATTACATTTGAGTGACAATGTACACAGGTTTCATGGTATTCATCTCTAGAAATTACATTAGAGTGACAATGTACACAGGTTTCATGGTATTCATTTTGTGATCTATGTAGTTGACACTATCCCTGTGATTTATTCTTGCCTAATGTCACAGTCGGGTACAATATACCTGTAAACAGCCAGGTTGGTTGTGAGAGTCAGGCACATTATACCTGTTAACAGCCAGGTTGGTTGTCAGAGTCAGGTACAATATACCTGTAAACAGCCAGGTTGGTTGTCAGAGTCAGGCACAATATACCTGTAAACAGCCAGCTTGGTTGTCAGAGTCAGACACAATATACCTGTAAACAGCCAGGTTGGTTGTGAGAGTCAGGTACATTACTCTCTTGAACAATTAAAGACCAGCATTGTAATACATCCGAGTGCATTTCCACTTTTTATTTTATTTTTAATCTGGGAAAATGTGTTTATTATGTGAGCGAACTGAAACAATACTTCTCTTTAGAGATAGACCTAATTATCTATGGTTCAAATGCTCAATCATGTGACACGTTTCGTTACGTTATACAATAATCTAAAGCACTCTTCTACCGTGTCGTAACAAAGCCACATTATTTCTTCAACGGGCAAAAAAACCCAACCTAAACGCCATTTGTTTCCCCCCTTCCCTCTTTTATTAGCTAACTCAACCAAAACTGATTTTGTTCAATCGATCTTTCCCTGATTCATGTTTTCTATGCACTGTACATTGTAGACATATTTGTTCCAAAACATTTTGTAGCATTGTTTATTGAACTGTTGAGTACCTTTCGAACAAATTCTTAGCACACACTTGGTGAAATATATAAACATTACATTTTTATTTGCATTCCTTTAGTATAAGTCGTTAGTTTGACAGGAATAAAATATAGCATTGTTACATCTTTTCAACTTTTAACTCGTGGATAGCTCACTGTTTAGAGCACTACCATACTAAGCCAAAGGTCCCGTTTCAATGTGTCTTTTTTTCAATTTAAAGAATATTATATTCAGATGCGGCTATACCGTAATTAACAACTATAATAGCTTAGCTATTTAATTCACCCTGACATAAACACTCGTGGAATTGACATAGTACTATCGGCAGCATAAAGCGCTGCAGAGACGATGGTGGCTGCATTATCTAATAGCTCGTGATCTTAATTAATCACTCATATGTAGCTGACTATTTACAAACGTCCATCACAGACTCTGCATTAAAATATAAGTGGAAAATATCTTTATTCATGGGACGATTGCTGGAAAGCTCAGTGGTTAGAGCATTGGCGTACTAAGCCAAAGGTCATGGGTTCGATTCACGTGTCAAGTTGAAATTTTTCAATTCAAAGAATATGTAATAAATACTTTTGAACAGGTGTATTTTATTACTGTAAAATTTAGAAACAATAGCTCGAATTAAGGGGACAGAAACAATTCGAAAGAACTTCAATTTTCAGCCGTCCACGTGAGAAAGCTACATCGTAGTTAAAAGTGGATCTTTGGTTTTTCTAAACTTGGAAATATATCAAATTATTTCACAAAACTGTTGAGATTGAACAAAATGACTTTGATCGGTCATAATTTGTTAGTTTTTTTTATTTTGTTTTTAGCACCACATTTTACTAGGTACCCGTTTAGGTGTTAGTTTGTTCTCATCTTAACGATGTGGGTAATGAGCGAACAAAGAGTGAAATGAAAGAGATGCAGGGCATTGCTAATAATGTAGGTACAGGTTTATACGCTGACATTGACAGCAGATACAAGCTATTTTACGAAGCTTAGCTTTGTTTAAAAATGTTGACGCAGTGAACTTGCGCCTTTTCCAAGGTATTCTTTGGCTTTTAGTGAAGTAGTTTTTATACTACAGAAGTTTCAGTCACAGTTTCGCATGTGCTGGCTAAAGAGAAAACTCCTTTTACCACTGATGAGTTGGTGAAGAAGATCTTTGCTAAACCTGCTGTAAAAATCTTTGCTGAATTAAAAATAAATATAAATTAATAACCATTATCGGTTCTGTCTAACTATGTGCCTGCAGTGTGACACAGCTATTCGAGATCATGACCACAGATTTAATCAATCAACATTAGTTATTATGAGGGGAAGCTGTACCATAAAATGACCACAGTAGAGGCAATTTTTAATTTTGGTGGCCATTTTGGATTTTCGTGAATGTTGTGACATGTTTGGACGGGTTCGTACAGGTTATGACATGTTCCCACATATCCCTACATGTTCCGACAGGTCTTAACCTAGGTTAAAGATGTCTGATCCCGAACCACCCCCTCCCATCATAAATCTTACAGCCAAAGACCGGATACAAGATGGTGGACCCCCAAACCCCTTCTAAGCCTTACAACCAATGAGCATCTAGCAAACCTCCCAGCCAATGAGTGCCTGGCAAACCTAACAGCCAATGACTGGATCCAAGCAAACCCCCTCTCAACGTCCTTCAAGACGTCCAGACTCCCAACCCCTATAACACCATAATGATCCTCAACTCGTATCAGCCACCTTTCTCATCAGATTCTCTCCATACTCCTCAACTCCATCTCCGCATCTTTACCAGGATAGGTTGTGAGCCCAACGCTCTAAAGATCTAACGCTTTTCTAATCTCTCTCCAGGCAAATGTTGATGCACTACACTTACCCTCTACACCATACTTAACCCCAAACCTTTGTTCCCGTAATGTTCCGACATATTCTGACAGGTCTCGACCGATCTCAGCAGGTCTTGACCAGTTGTAGATTCAAGATGGCTGCCAACAAACCTTACAGCGTGATGTGTAAATTTAAGATTGCTACCAGAGTTCAAGATGGGAACCCAACACCCAGATACCATAACGGTAAATCCTCCGCAACTTATTCCCTTTATCTTCCCCTTTTCTCCCTGCCTTACCAGTTTTTGGTGTATTTTCACCTTTTTGATACTACTAACTTTATTTGTGACGCAAATAACCAACATTTGAACGTGTTTAAACTAGTTTGATGACCACATTTCTTCGTAAGGTTATGCAATTTATTCTCTTTTTGTTCCCTTTCTCTTCCTACCACAACAGCTTTTATGGTTTATCACCTTTTTGACAGCACTGGCTTTATTTTATAAATATTTTGAACTGGTTTTAAAATGTTTAATGACCTTATTTCTTTGTTGGGCTATGCATATCAGTGATTCAAGATAGCGGTTATCCAAGATGACGTCACAGGACAATCGTCATCATCGCCTACATTTTCTGTGACATAGCCAACTATATTTCCCTGATGGCATGTAACATAACAAACGCTAATAAATTCCCTGGGAACGTGTAACCTAACTAATGCTAATAATCATCCTGGCGGCGAACAACTAAACTAGTGCTGCACGTGGACCTGAACAGTTCCATAATTGATCAGTTGGCGGCTTCCCTATTCCACTGAGCCCCTCCACCCACTCCTCCATCTCTTGGTTCCATATGCTCAAGCTTCCCCCCCTCCCCGCCCCCCGAGATGACCTACTTCTTATCTTACTCATTCAGAACGGCACTGAGCTAAGAGGGTTCGGGTTAAACTCCTGACATGGTAGAAACACAGCAAGTTTACCTACTGAGGTAAGGGTCTGAGATTCGATTCCTGGCACAGTTAAAAGTGTATAGATAAAACCACTGACTGGTATATGTATTGTAACCCCACCTACGTCTTGTATGCTATCGTAGGTGACCTCAATCCTTCTCAACCCCTCATCCTCACCATCTCACCCTCCCCACCCGCTTCCTCCTAATCCCTACTCCCGTTCCCTCTCAAAGACGAATAACTAGTAATATCGGATATCTAACCCTTTTACTCCATTTTCGTGGATTATAAACAATTAGTAGAAGAATGGGTTGAAAATAATAAAATATTACACTATATTTTAATGAAATCCAACCCCTTTTGGGTACTTTCTAAACAATGGAGGATTGGACTTATATTAATTGAATAAATAACATTTTCTCTTTCAGATCAACTCCATTGATCTTTACATTTAGTTTCTAAATGTTAATATCCTATCTTCTTGGACAGTTACACCACCCGAGGTCATAGCCACTCACAAGGTTCATTCTTAATCTCTAATACTACATACTTCTATCATCCTTGAAGATAATGGATAAACCCTCTAGCCACTACCACCACACCTTCTGGAGGACCCTTCCCCCGCTTAGAAATGGGTTCAGACAAGCACACATACCTCTCTCCCTCTCTCTCTCTATCGCTAATGTCGGCATTAAGAGAGCTAATCTATGCTGGCGGCCGGGGTTCAATCCTCGGTCCCGGCACAGATTTATCTGATTTCCAAACCCTTCCTTCACCTCTGACAAGTTATCTTGTGAATGTGGGGAATGCCAGGCCTCCACCGAGGTTCGGATTCCACGTTAAACTGTAGGTCCTTCATTTCATCTCACAATCACCTTACCATTACACATTAGCGTAAGTGCGTACAACCCGAACGGGTAGTAAGACGCGGGGATAATAATAATAATAATAATAATAAGAATAAGAGAGCTAATCCACTTTGTCAGACTTTGAAAATTATCTCCCTTTGTCTACATCATACTTGCTAAAGATTAATTCATCTGATACTTATCAGAGTCAGGACACATGGGTCATACCACGCATCCTCCGGCATTTAATTGTTGTTCATTTATCGATACATAACTTATACGACATAGGATCATCATTCCTTGATTATTACTGGCTCTCGAACATGTTCACACTCAACCTAACTCATCCCAACCCAACCTTAGACTCTGAACCTAACGCACACACAAAGGAGAACTCCGGACCTTGCGTTACAGCCTAGGTTCGTAACCTGACTGAGACGAGCTCTCACTCGTGGTAATATCTGTTTCAAAATGGACTCCAGTTCAGGCCTCTACCCAACCCTCTCATCACCTGGATGTGTGTCTTATCATAGTTCTAACCCTCAGGTCCATAACCTCTTACAAAGCTTAGTCACTTATCATATCTGTTGATGAGTCTTTCTTCCTTGAGCATAAAACTACAAACCACAAGTAAATTAATACATACAACATACATATATACATACATACATACATACATACATACATACATACATACATACATACATACATACATACATACATACATACATACAATATATACATATACATGCATACGTACATACATATATACATATATATACATCTATATAATATATAGAATACATACAATAACAACACAAACCCCATATACAATACAAGACATCAGGGTAGAGTAGCCAGAGCGGGAAAAGCGACCCCAAGCTATTGTGTCCCTGGATAGCGCAACAGACTAGTGACGAAAGTTTGAACTAATCCAGAAGGAAGCTAGTTTTGTGAGCGCATCTTTACTAGTTGTGTTGACAATGTCTACAAGTTTGATCAAAGTTAAGTGTTGAATATTGTTAAATATAATTATCTACATTCTTAGCTAGGTGATATTTATTTAGGCTCTAAATCCATGTACAGTATGTTTACCAGTTTTCACTCAAAATAATGTAGTGTGTAATGGCGTCCAAGAGAGTAAAGTTGGTAGGCGCTTGCCTGCTTTACCTGACATCGTGGCCACTTTGCCCGCCCTACAAAAATAACTGTTATTCTATATAAATAAACAGTAATTTATTATTATTCTTTTGTTTTAGTGGGTACAAAGCAAAATTGAGTTTCCTCTGCAAGAAGGAAGTAATACTACAGCTGTTATTTTGCAGTTTTATGAAGAGAACTGTTGTTTAATATTATTATTATTATTAGCACCGCGTCTTACTACCCATTCGGGTTATACGCACTTACGCTAATTTGTAATGTTAGGGTGATTGTGAGATGAAATGAAGGACCTACAGTTTAACGTGGAATCCGAACCACGGTGGAAGGAAGGGTTTGGAAATCAGATAAATCTTTGCCAGGACCGAGGATTGAACCCCGGCCGCCAGCACAGAAGTCTGACACCTTACCCCTATACCACCAGGTCACCCTGTTGTTTAATAAAACATAACTAGGCAACACAACACTGTAATAATCATCCCCCCCTTCTCCCCCTCATACATTCTGTAATTATATTAAATAAGATTATAGCGCTCCATTTGTGACTGAAATGCTATGGGAGACGGAAAACAAAGGTATGGCTCTTCCTTGCTTTTTCCATGTTCTTCGTGTGAGTAGTGTGTCCATCAAGAATTATCAGGACTGGATCTTCTGCTGATGTCTTATTGTGGTTTTAAAAAAAGTTCGAACTACTTTGTAAAAAGTTTCGTTTGTATCCAGCTAGATGTTATGACTATATTTATCATGTATAGCAACATGCAGCCTATAATATTGTTATACTTAATATATTAAAATAATAGTTTACAATTGTATTTGTTTGCTTCGCAGGTCAATCTCAAGAAATTCCGTCAAACTAAAAATGAAAAACGGGTCGACAGGGTTGGGAACCACCAGCTCTGGAAATACCTATTCAATCTGTGAGAACCGGAGTTATGGGCTACAAAACTGCAGCAAGGAAGTTAGTGATCAAAGCACAATCCACTATTTTCAACGTTGACCGGCTGAATGGGCCAAAATACCAAACACAACACTAAGTTAATAACTGACATACTCATAGAGTGAATTTGGTGAGAAGCACCATGGGTCTATTACCAAGCTCATCTGATTTTATCAACTATCGCCTCACTCTTAAAAGAGGTCTAATCACACTTTCTAGAGTGAAAGACGGAAGAATTAAGGTTATTTTAAGCTACTCCCCAACTGGGAGACAAAAACTACAAACACAATATAGTTGCACAACTTCAGTGTTCCTCGCAATATTTTGAATAGAAGGGCACATCATATTATACATAACATTGATACGACAGGGAACAAGAAGATTCTTGGATAATTCAGGTCTTTTTTAATGAAGAGCGAGGCCAGCAACTCCTCAACCATCTCTTAGATCTGGAGGTACGTTTTTATTGTGTATTAATTACAGAGCTACGTCATTTAGCATTCCAACTTGCTTAGAAAAACGACATAGCCCACACTTTCTACAAGTAAAATAAAATGGCTGGTGAATAGGCCCACTGGGTAGCGTGTTTTAGGAAGTGCTGTCATCAAATGAGTCTAAGAAAGCCAGAGACAACTTCTTCTAAGAGGACTAGGGCCTTCAACAAACCAAATGTTACAAAGTTTTATGGCATTTTAAAGGGCGTCCAGGAAAACACTTGCACCCCTCTAATAGGGTATTCAGTGTTGACGAGACTGGACTAACAACAGTTCATTCTAAAAATACCAGAGTATTTTCAATAAAAATTAGGCGTTAGGTTGACAGTTTAACGTCAGATAAAAGGGGGATATTCTCAACGTTTACGGTGTGCATGTCTGAATGTGGAAATTACATCCCCCCTTTTGTGATTTTCCCCAGGAAAGGGATGAAAGTTGGACTTCACTGGGGAGCTACTCCTGGAACTCTGTTTGCCTGCCATCCATCCTGCTGGATGCAAACGGGTATTTTTACAACGTGGTTTAACCCACAGTAAGCGATCAGCAGAATATTCAGTCTTGCTTATTCTTGATACACGCGCTACCCACAAAAAGAACTTGGAATTTATAGAAAAAAGTCAGGAATAACCATACTACTATTGTTTATTTATCACCGTATGGCAGCCACAAAATTCAACCTTTAGACGTTTCATATATGGCTCCATTCAACACTTTTTAAGTCCAAGCTATTAAAAGATTTCAAAGGAACAACCCTGGGGGAGCTGTAACACAATTCCAAGTTAGTCAGCTACTGGGGAAGCTTATTTAAAAGCGGCAGTGCCAGCTACAAAAATCAATGGATTCTGAAAATGTTGTATTGTACTACCAGAACCAGATGTCTTTTCAGAAGCTGATTTTGTTGCCACAGAGGTAACGGATATTACAAATGTTGATGATGAAGATGCAACACCTGATGCTGAAGTTCCTACAGCAATGGATGAGGAACTTCCAATTGAAAACCAAGTGGATGATCCGGTTCTGATGCTAGTTATGTCTATTTACCCCCAACTAAAAATGTAGTAATTTGATGTAATCCCTTGAGACATACTTCCTTTGCCAAAAGTCAACATTTGTAAGCAATCAACTAAATGTAAGATAGGATCTGCAGCAGTTATTACTTTTAGCCCATATAAGAAATCACTATGAGCTCACCAAGTCTGAAAAAGGAAAGTAATCAGTTGATAAGAAATCAAAGAATATAAATAAGTCCACTCATTTTAACAAAGCGAAGCATGTATTTGAAGCACCAGAAGACCACAGTGATGTGGAATGTGTGTATTGGAAAGAAGCTTATTTATGTTCAAAAAGCATCGAGGGATGGACTAGATGCTCCGGCTGCCTTCTCTGGGCTCACGATGGGTGTGCCTACTGTGAAGAGGAGGACGACAATCCTGTATGAGACGACTGTAATCGCAATTGTCTTTAAATCGATGTCTTGCTGTATATAATATTTTGTGACTAATTGAAAATAATGTTCCATGTTCTAGTTATTGCGTTTTGTTAATATTTATTTATTCTACTCTATGAATCAAGCTCCCTCGCCTAGAACCATGATATTCTACTCTAGAAATCAAACTCCCTCGCTTAGAATCATGTTATTCTACTTTAAGAATCAAGCTCCCTCGCTTAGAACCATTATATTCTACTCTAGTGATCAAGCTCCCTTGCTTATAACTATTATATTATACTCTATAAATCAAGTTCCTCGCTTAGAACTAAAATATTTTACTCAAGGAATCAAGCTTCCTCGCTTAGAACTATGATATTCTACTCTAGGAATCAAGCTCCCTCTCTTAGAACCATGATATTTTACTCAAGGAATCAAGCTCCCTTGCTTAGAACTATGATATTATACTCTAGGAATCAAGCTCCCTTGCTTAGAACCATGATATTCTACTCTAAAAATCCAGCTCTCTCATTTAGAACCATGATATTCTACTCTAGGAATCAAGCTCCCTTGCTTAGAATCATGATATTCTACTCTAAAAATAAAGCTCTCTCATTTAGAACCATGATATTCTACTCTAGGAATCAAGCTCCCTTGCTTAGAATCATGATATTCTACTCTAAAAATAAAGCTCTCTCATTTAGAACCATGATATTCTACTCTAGGAATCAAGCTCCCTTGCTTAGAATCATGATATTCTACTCTAAAAATAAAGCTCTCTCATTTAGAACCATGATATTCTACTCTAGGAATCAAGCTCCCTTGCTTAGAATCATGATATTCTACTCTAAAAATAAAGCTCTCTCATTTAGAACCATGATATTCTACTCTAGGAATCAAGCTCCCTTGCTTAGAATCATGATATTCTACTCTAAAAATAAAGCTCTCTCATTTAGAACCATGATATTCTACTCTAGGAATCAAGCTCCCTTGCTTAGAATCATGATATTCTACTCTAAAAATAAAGCTCTCTCATTTAGAACCATGATATTCTACTCTAGGAATCAAGCTCCCTTGCTTAGAATCATGATATTCTACTCTAAAAATAAAGCTCTCTCATTTAGAACCATGATATTCTACTCTAGGAATCAAGCTCCCACGCTTAAGGCCATGATCTGCTACGTGCGGAGTCAGCCCCCCCCCTCCCCCTACCTCCCCTCCCCCTGAAATAAAACCAAAGCCTTCTACAAGTTGAGTCATTCCCATCAAGATGAACCTAAGGGTTTTCCTCGTGTGATCAGCTTCTATGAACACTAAGCACTGAGGACAACATTTAATTTTGTCCTTACTCTTTATAACGTGAATCAAGGCCATGATACGCGTGATAGAATGTAGAAAAGTATCTTTAGACTCACTTTGATAAGGTTGCCGCTGACAGCTGATGCTTGTGATTCAGTCAGCTTATTTCCTGCTTGTCCAGCAGCACCCATGTTTCAGCGCTTAATGTTACATACCCTAGGTCGATATTATACAACCGAGACAAGCATAAGGCTTAGCAGTTTAGCACACAATGTTACAATATACACTTTCTCAATGCACTGTGATTGGGAATTCTGTACACAATCTCACGACACAATTACAAGGATTAACTGTCCCCATGGTGTAGTGGTCAGTGCACCCAGCTACGAGCCTAGGGGTCCTAGGCTCGAATCTACGCTGGTACCTTGGGTAATTTTCCCTAATGGGGAATCATCCCAATGACCACCAAGATTTGGTTAACTAGGCTCAAGTTAGGTTTAAGTGTTTCCACTGGTTCTACACCCTCATACCCACTATCATCACATTATCTTATTTCATCGGGACATGGAAAGATCCTCCACAGAAAGGATGTATGATTAGTACATTCGGGAATCCCCTGGACAACGAACGCTGCGTTAGTACTGGCTAGTCTTTCCGCAAACTGGGCTACGAGCGATGTAGCACAGACGCGCAATATGTAACTTATCACAAGTATTTATGTGTACAAATATAATAATACTAAGAGATGTATCTAGGGATATCATCCCTGGGTCATAAGAAAAGAGTACATAAGTAAACTCTTTAAAATAATCCGGGGGGACTGAAGGAGGGCGTGTACTTATTTATGTACATAAAATGTAATAATGTATAGCTAATAACGCCATTACATCAGCCTGCATGCGTGCTATACCAACCTGTTGGTGAAGATAGTGCCAACATTTGCGGATAGAGGGTGTCTTGTGGTCAACACAGTGAAACCTCCATCCGTTAATCTCAGTTTTCTAGACTGAAGACACTACTTGTTCATTCAATTAGCTCCTCACTTGTCTTCACGAGGATGAGATAAGCCCGTCCCAGACCCACTGTTTCACAGAGGGACTCTGTGGACCAGGGATCAAACCCGGGACCTCTGGATCTGTAGTTGGGAACTCTAGCCACTAGAGGGGATCATAGTTTTCACTGACGTAAATATAAAATTGTAATTGATTGACCAGAACCAAATGACTTTTAACTTATCGACGTGAAACTGTGAGCACATTTCATATTAGTTACACAGAGATTATGTGTAGGGTTCGGTCTTTCTAACTCTAGGCACATATGTCACTGACACCAACATAACTCGTTGTTACCAAACACTAGGCATTAGCATCGCGACAAAGCACAAGCATGATCTTTGTACTTTCTCTAGACACCTCGGAGAGAAAGTATTGTGATCGTCAAAAAATACAACTCAAGATTTCGATAAATGTTGAAACAAAAAAAGTGGTTTTTGTAATGCCGTATGTTCATCCGTCTATTTATCTGTCTGCACCTCGAGCTAAAGCCGAAACTATTTTACCGATTGGACTAAAACTTGGTATCTAGGATTTTATTAAGGCCCACCCGAAATAGTTATCCAACCCTAAATTTAAGGGTAGTTTACTGAAGAGCAAAAAGAGAAAAAATCAATTTTCTCAAAATAAACTGCAACGATTTTGATTAAATTTTATATGTAGACTCTATTTTTCATTATAATTAAGATAGCAATTCTCATTTTCTTATAAAAATTACTTTAATGGAATTTTACATAAATGAAATTTTCTAATTTTGATTATCTCTCTGCAATTATTTGAAATACAACATAACTTATCATTGTAAATTTGTAGTACTGTTAGAGATAAAAATATTTATTTGAATTATATTTTAATAAAACCAATAGTTTCTCAGCTATAAGCAAATACATGTATATATACTTTTTAAATTTCAGGTCTTTGGAAATTAATTTGATTCCTTTGCTCTTTGGTGGACGAAGATGTTTCTCTTTTCTCAATTTTAATGTAACAGTGTTCATAGTTCCTAATGCCATAGAGTAAGTAACAATGTATTTTATTTCATTTATGATCTTTGGCGTAGTGTTTCTACAACTATGTATATACCTATTATTTCGTTTCCCAAATCTTGCGAGTTTTTAGTAAATATATATTTTAAGATAAAAACGGGAGCAAGTCTGTGCGGTGCACCGTACCATTTATTATAAATAGTAAACATAAAATAATAAATTATGTTAGGTTGATCTGATTATTTTATTTTGTCATTTAAAATAGAGTACACTTTGTTTCGATAAGTTAAAAGTATTATAAGGCTATTTTACCACCTCAAAAAGAGTGTATGTGCTCTTAAAAGAGTATTGTTGGTAGCCCTAGCTTCATCACACATGTTCCGACTGCGTTATAAAAAATGTAAATACACATGTGTATACTCCGTATCCGTTCGGTCCGTAGTGTGGTTGTTCAATCCATATCACACTGGCATGCCTAGATATTTCCATCGGGGAAACGGGGCACTGGAATTTCACCAAGCTCCCTCCCTTTGTCGAGTTTTAAACTAGAAATCATATATTAAGATTGTATTAATTACCTCCCCACCTCTTAAATATCTCTCTCTCTCTCTATATATATATATATATATAAAGACGAAAGACCTGACTCACTCACTAATTAATCAACGTAGCTCCCGAAATCATTGATCTGGAAACCTTAAATTCATCAGGGAGGTTCCTTTCAAGTTGAAGGTATCTGATAAGAAAGGGTTTTTATGAAATTCAACCCCTATGGAGGTGAAACTGGGGTTGGAACATTTTAAACTGTGTAATCTATTACTTTGTTCCAATCATGTTTTTAACTAACTAAAAAAAAGTTATTAAAAAAAATGTCAAACCTCAGCGTGTGCTAGATATCGCGCAATGCTCATCATAGACAAACAAACTCTTGGTTTTATTAAATTTATAGCTAGATTACAAATTATGAATATGCCTGAAGTATTCAAAATAGTAAAAAAAAAAGTAATCACTTTTATAAATGATGTTCTCAGACACAAGTGGCGTTCTAATTACACTAAGATTTTGAGCTGTTTAGACATTATATCAACTTCTAAATTTGTCGCGGGGGTTTGTTTAATACATGAAAAAATCAATTTATTCAGGTGATCATAGTTCATTGTAGAGCTAAGTTTACTATTGACCTGAATCAGTTTAGGATAAGCTAATTCACAAGCGTTACTAGTGACCGGAGACACCCTGAATTCTTTGGTAGCCTTAATTAATTGCGTGAGTAAATTTTCCACACCAATGGTCTGAAACTAGTCCAGATAGTATACCACATTACGCATCTTTGTTACTTTATGTTATGGACCTTATTTCTTCTTCTAATTCCTTAGAAGAAATTCCGAAAAAGATTGATAAAAGCTAAATTTTAGTTATATCCATGTAAAATCTAAACGTCTTATCTTTGATTACAGCTCTTTTTTTTCATCAAATCATTGCTCAATACCTTGAAATTAAAAATTAACACATTTATATGAATTTCAGTTCTTTTTATTTCTGCAAATGTTTGTTTCCTTTGCTGTCATTTAAGAATCAAGCTTCTGGTCTTTGTTTAACTGCTGGGATTCCACATTTATTAATTGAAATGTCTTTAAAGTTGTGTTACTCGCCTCATTGAAAAAAGTATTGTCATGCTCTAAATGTTCATAATCGTCAAGAGACTACGTTGATAATCTTGAAGTTCTTTGCAAACCCTGAGAAGCTCCAAGGAAATGCTTTTCCATTTAGTTTTTATTTATGGAAGTCTGATGGTTTTATTCTGTTCCATAGCAGTATGCATAGTAGAAAATAACTCACGAAAGAAAGAATAGACAAAACAAGAATTAAGGAATGTGCAAAGCAATATATCGTACATACCAAATATAATTTGACCGGCTATTATGGGTGCAATATCAAAACGAACTGGCAGCACAGATTGCAAGATCAACACAAACCATTACCAAATTTAAGGTTTTAAAATGGTTTTTCATAGTAAGCGAAGATTTATGATTTATTTTGATTGCTCTCAATGGAGTGGACATACGTGCAGGGGCATCGAAACCGTTTTATTTTTGAGAAGGGCGTGTGTGAGGATCAGCCTAAACAAGATAGGTTTAAAGGACTATTCGAAGGAGTATTGCCCCAAAGAATTGTTGACATTTTTCATACCCCTGGAAGCTATTTTAGAGTGGTTATCTTTTGGATTTTTTTTCAAAAGATAGATGTTTCTAAAAGTTATTTAGAGTTGTTATCACCTGGATATTTTAATTAAAGATAAATGTTTCTAAAAGCTAATTGAAGTTGTCATCACCTGGATATTTTAACTAAAGATAGATGTTTCTAAAAGCTATTTGAAGTTGTCATCACCTGGATATTTTAATTAAAGATAAATGTTTCTAAAAAGCTATTTGGTTCACCCACAGGATTAAAAAAAACACCTCAATTGGAGTGACCTTCACCTGGACTTTTTCAAACATTAGATGCCTCTAGGAGTTATTTAGAGTTTTTTTAGTTGTAATTAGAATGCAATACTTCCTTCTCCCACCAAATAATTGCTTCTTACATTATTTGTGTGAGTGCCTGCCTCATTGAAAACACTATTTGAAGTAACATTAGAGTGGGGGCGGGCTATGACCTTGCCCCCCCCCCCCTCCACCCGTGTAGGCTCGCCTAATTGAAGTTTCTGAAATAGTTTTGTTTTGTGGATTTTGTTTGAACATATTAATACTAGTCAAGGACCTCTTCTCCATTGGGGCTTCCGGAGTTCAGACCCACGTGATAACAAGTAATTTTGTTTTATCTTAAATGCATTTAATGTTTCGATAAATTAATTAATAATGTTAAAGTACATTTTGATTTTGGACTAGTAAATTTTAGATATTGTAAAACATTGCATTTTTAATGGTATGTTTGGTGGTTTCTTCACTATCACTTATCAAAGAATGGAATTTATTTGTAACAGAACAATGTAACGATTGAATGTATATCCTTTAAGAAGTATGGGTTCTATCAGAAGTTAGTTTGATGTTTGTAGGACTGAGAGTTCTTGGGTAGAATAATTTATGAATTGGTTTTTGTATTAAATGCTTTTGTCAATTTTGTTTGTCAATCAGATTTTCAATTTTACGTTTGATAACGATTTCTACCTGCTTCAATGGCCGCATGATCTAAGGCGTCACTCTTGTAATAGACTGGACGGCCTATGACTGATAGATCAAGCTTCGAATCTCACTTGTGTGAACTGGGGTTTTTCCACTCTACATCCATGCACATGCGGGTTCATTTCCTCTATATTCAACCTTCACAACTCCTAACCCATTAGCGTAATTAGTTTATAAGCGTATAACCCGAACGGGTAGTAAGACGCGGCGCTAAATAAATTTAAAAAAATATATTTATTAAGTAAATTTTATTTATGACTTTGCGAATGCTTAACACTATTTAAAATTTAACCAAGCCAGTATTAAAATGTACTTCAATAATAATGATAAATTTAACATACAATTATTGAGGGCAGATTTGTTTCGTCGCTTAAATTAAGGACTATTTTGTTGTGTGATATTTCTACTTAAGGTTTATCTTCTACTATTTGTTGTTTTAGGTTAATTCATGGCTATAAGGAGTGTGAGAGACGCTGTAATGATAGATTGATTTTACATTATGGGGCGCACAAAATTACAAAATAAATGAAATGCATGAATGATTGCAATAAAATTGTCAATACTCATTATGGGTTGAGTCCAAAGTGCTAGACGGGCTTCCGGTGAACAGATCGGGTTATCCGTAATATGGATTGAACTGTATTAATTCTAGTGAATAACAAAAAGAGCCTCGTATAAACGCAGTTGTTTCCTGTGGCTCGAACACAGGACCTGTGACGCGCGACTGGAAGCGACGAGCCACAACAATGTTGTAGTGAAAGGGAACTTTGTGTTTGGCGATGATGAAACTTGCACTCGGCCTTGTATCAAGGATCTAAACATCTTCCCAGAGAAATAGATATCATGATCACATGTCATTTCAGATAAGAGATATTACACAAACTTTGTTTGGCATGGGGATAGCTAGGGGGCAGCCTCTCTGTTTTTATTAGTGTACTTTATAAAACCTAAGTGGCTTAGAAGAGAACCATTTTGGATGTAATTCTTCGGCGCAGAGCAAATTGGATCGGGCACAGCCTTAGGAGGAACTGCCTTCTGAACGAGGTCATACAAGGATATGTTGAGGAAAAGAGGATCTTAGGAATAAGGAGGATTCAAATATTAGATGACTTGAAGGAAAGAAGAACATTCTGGGAGCTGAAGGAGGCAGAGTATACGGTACATTGGCGGTATAAGTTCACTGACAAGAAAAATGAACCTGTCGTTAAACAGAACACATAATAATAAAAATAATAA
>CABFVZ010006484.1:0-17911 GCA_902151445.1 Timema monikensis
AGACACCATTATATTAATGGGACTATTGTTCTAGACACCATTGTGTTACTAGGGGAATGTTGTTCTAGGCATCATTAAATTACTGGGAATATTGTTCTAGACCATTGTGTTACTAGGGGAATATTGTTCTAGACACCATTGTGTTACTAGGGAATATTGTTATAGACTCCATTATATTACTGGGACTATTGTTATAGACACCATTATATTAATGGGACTATTGTTCTAGACCATTGTGTTACTAGGGGAATGTTGTTCTAGGCATCATTAAATTACTGGGACTATTGTTCTAGACCATTGTGTTACTAGAGGAATATTGTTATAGACTCCATTATATTACTGGGACTATTGTTCTAGACACCATTATATTACTAGGGGAATATTGTTATAGAGACCATTATATTACTGGGACTATTGTTATAGACACCATTATATTAATGGGACTATTGTTCTAGACACCATTGTGTTACTAGGGGAATGTTGTTCTAGGCATCATTAAATTACTGGGACTATTGTTCTAGACCATTGTGTTACTAGGGGAATATTGTTCTAGGCACTATTATATTAATGGGAATATTGTTCTAGACCACCATTGTGTAACTAGGGGAACAATGTTCTTAATACTAATAAATTCCTGTGTAAATAATATTTGCTAGTAAATCAGTGTCAATTTTGGTTTATAAGTTTAAAAATAATGATTTCATATTAATCAAAATTCCATTCTTGGTCATTGCTCTAATTCTCACCTCACATTTAGAATATATGTAATTTTCCATTAAAATGATAAGGTGGGTATAAAGAGAGAATGTACCCGCATTTGTGAAAAGGAAAAAATTAAGAACTGTTTATAAATAGAAATTGATTTAACCTTGTAATGATTTGAACCTTGACCTTAACCGATATTGACATAGAAATAAAGACAAGACTGACAAATATTACCGTGCGCTCCTTCGTACATTATATAATAAAATATATATTAACATGAAATCATCAATTAATATAATAATTTCGCTAATATCTAAGTAAATTTTAATAAAACAAGGCATGCCAAGGCTGTAATTGTAATGCTATTTATTAAAAACATGATGCAATATTGAAGCACATGATGGCCATGACACATTTCTTACAACAAGTGACTGCATTGATTGGTATAAGATATTAAATACTGACGTTACTTTCCAACCATCTCTGCGAACGTAAACCAACCGACTTCCTTCCAGCTGTGGGCTGGGAGTTGTGAGCTCGTGCTAGAGCATTGAGCTGACAGTTGAGAGTTCTTGCTTCAAGGTGTAAGCTGAGAGTTCTTGCTGGAGGTGTAAGATGGAAGTTGAGAGTTCTGGCTAGAGGTGTAAGCTGAGAGTTGAGAGTTCTCGCTGGAGTGGTAAGTTGAGAGTTGAGAGTGTGTGCTAGAGATGTAAGATGAGAGTTGAGAGTACTTGTTAGAAGTGTAAGCTGAGAATTCTTGCTAGATTTGTAAGCTGAGAGTTGAGAGTACTTGCTAGAGGTGTAAGCTGAAGGTTGAGTGATCTTGCTAGAAGTTTAAGTTGAGAGTTAAGGCGTCATATAATGCTATCATCAGTTCAGAGACAAAACCAATGTAGAAATCAATGAGATGAATTAAGTTTAAAACATAATAAAAAAAAGAAATTATTATCTGATGGTGTAGTACAGTACTTATAGAAATGAAATTGTGAAATAGATCATGTTTGAAGGTTAGCTGAATTAAGAACTCTAATTTGAAAAGACAAATGCATGTTTAAGGTTGAATTAAATAATCCATTAGAATACATAGCGCAATGGTAACAAAGTGGTGGATCGTATCCGGACCACAGATACATTTTAAGGACCTTGGTGAGATAGCGATACACAGAATAAATGATGCTATTTCGGCGGTGGGCGGGTAGTAGACATGGAAGGCAAGCAGTAATAAATAAGCAAAATAACTAAAAGAAAATACCTTTTTGCATTAGCATAGGGCTTGAACTTGAGTCATGATTCAAGTTTTTTCAGACCACCGAAGAATGTCGAGTTTTTAAAATGGACTGCCATCAAAAATAATTTGGGACCCCTGACCTAGAGATTCAGTCACACCTTTATTGGTGGGAGGAGGATGTTGTGACCAATGTTAAACAAAGCGTAATAGAATTACGTGATAGAAATTAATGATTTTATAAACATTTTAAAAAGTTTTCTCGAAAAAAACAAGTCATTGACGTAAGACAAGGGAATGTTTTGAGTTAAAATGAATAGCTGCCACTAGTTTGTTGAACTAGATGTCCCGGGGTTGGAATAATATAATATAGGACAAAGGGATTCAGATAATAGGTTATTATTATGATGGTAGTAGGACAGGGCTATGTGATAGGACCGTTGATAACAGGACTTTGATTGGCTGATATTTATATCCCTGGATTCTGATTGGCTGTTCTTTATAGTACAGGCTCAGTAGATCACAGCCACTCCACTCCCTCCAAATGTGACCAACTTACACGAAATTTACCGTTATTCCCCGGCTTGTTTGTGTCCACACGTGTTTATTCAGTTTGATTTTTTGCCCCATTTGATTGTGTTTCCCTGTGGGGGAGGGGGGTGATAGTTATTATTAATTTTTTATGTATATGGGTGAGTCTGCAGTCTCAGGCGACAGGAACTTCTCCCGCGACCTATTTCTATTTTGGTTGTATACATTTTAAGCGCTACCGTTTCCTGGACCTCAATTTTGAAATTACATTTGTTTAAGAGTTTAGGAAACGCGATAAAATGCCAATGTTTTTATTATTCAAAATATTTTTTTGGCCAAAATAAATAAATATAGCTCCAATAGAAATATATAGTTTAATTTCCTTCACTTGGTGATACCAACATTTGTTGAATATCTGTCATGAGCATAAGAGCATTAGATGAGAAACTTTTTAAGTCGTTTAACGTGAACAATGTTTTCCTTTCTAGCGATTCAAACCTGTTTTATTATTAAATTGCATGGCGACATTTCAAGCTTTTATATTTACAAACATTGCATTTAAATAACTTTGTAAATATTTTGAGGGGACCCTCTCTCCCTATTTTCCGAGCCTTCATTTTTAAATTTAATAATTCAGGCCTTCATACTTTTTGAGTTGGTCTTTAAACCCGCCTGACTTATGTCAATCATCTAACACTTTGAGAAGTAGGTTAATCTTTTAGTTTAAAAAATTGAGACTCCATATATCACCAGCCACCTTAGAAATAACTATTATTAAAAATATATTTGTGATTATTTGAAGTTATCCCTCTACAATCTTGACCAATTTAAATTTTCTACCTCCTACATGTACATCCCTAACCGCTCTCTCACCCTCTCCTTCCCTATTTCCTATAGTCTCATTTTGAAATTTAAAATGTTCAGACTTTATAGTTAATTTGGGTGGTCCCTAACTCTGCTTGACGAATTCCAGTTTTATACCAAACATAAAAGTAGTTTGAAGATTTTTAGCTTCAGCCTCCCCATTTCTATAACTCCCACTTCAAAATTTAAAATATTAAGATTTATTTGGTTATTTTGAAAGTTCTTTCTACCTACTTGCCAAATTTTTAATATTCTATCCAGCTAAAAGTTGTTTTTATTTCTATAACCCCCATAACATCACCCTATTTCCCGGGGTCTCATTTAAAATTAAAAATGTACAGACTTATAGTAATTTGACATGTCCCTTTACTTTACTTATACATTTCAACTTTTTACCACACTGGGAATTATTTGTTTCTATAAGTTTTGGAATATTTAAGCTCATTTTTCTAACTATAATTTAGAAATTTTCTTTTTTAGGACTTATTGGGTTATTTAGAGTTGTCCTCCTAAACGACTGTCAAATTTAAATTAGCTAGCACACATAAAAGGTTTTTATTATGTTTTTATCCCCTTCCCTATGTCCCAGGGTCCCACTTATTAAACAAAATGGCTCTTATAATTATTTGGAGTGATCCCATTGGTTGTCTGAAAAATTTCAATTTTTTATCTCCCTGTAAAGTATTTATTTATATTAGTTTTGATAGTCTTGAACACACTTTTTACTACAGCACCTCGAGACCCATCGTGTGTATGCCATTCATAAATTAATTTCATATTACTACTATGCAACCCGATAAACCCCCATATATCAAATTTAATCTTGATTGGAGGACATAGAATTACTGGCCCTTTTTTCCCCTTAAAATCCTTTAGGGGATTAGATTTGATAAACCCTAAAAATGTATCGCCCAATTCTATAAAAAACATTCATTTTAAATTTCATGGCTCTATGCCTACTATATAAAAAAAAGGCTCGGTCAGTGAATTTGGAAAACTTTTGAACCCCCTTTTCATATCTTACAGGTTGATGAATTTCACAAAATTTTGTCCTATCTCTGATCTAGGGGCAAAAAGGAACCTTTATTCAAAATTTCAAGTTTCCATGATTGAAGCCATTAAGCTTTTCTAACAAAACCACAAAGTCCCCCACCTAATTTATTGTCTCTACGGGCATAATTGGCCCTGTAGTTTGGAATTGAAAGCAATAATGTCTCAACCCAGTATATCCAGACTCGTGTTAATGTTATTAAATCAATATTTATTTTAATATAAGAGAGAAAACATAATAAATCCTTATATTTGTGCTTTATACATCTAATATTTAGATATATTATATTTAAATAGCAGTTGAAATGGACTATTTGGCCGAAACTAACTTTAAATAAATGTTTTCCATAGATGATTCTTCTATGATATTAGTTCTGGTATCTACTAAGTGAGAAATAATGTTTTAATAAAGACGAAACTACAAACAAGTTTATAAGTTTAATTATATTAACTTGTGTTCATATTAAGGCTAATAACTAGGCCTACCTCAATAAATAAATGATATGGTGCACCAAACAGACTTTCTCCCTCCTTTTTCTAAAAATGGAAACATTTACTTAAAACTCGTAAGATTTGTGAAACCAGCTACAGTCAACTCTCGATTCTACGACCTTTCACGGTCCCCTGGAAAAGGGTCGTTATTTCCAAGGGGTCGTTTTTTGGAATTTTAACCAATTTTGTTCCATCTCCAACCCTAATAGCAAAAATTGTATTTTTCTTAGACAACACATAAAAAACTACCTTTTTCCAAAGAAGTCCATTATGGAAGCCTGTTTCTTCTTAGCACCAGTTTTCTAGACGAAGTCTTTCACATTTTAGAACTGGTACCACAGCTCTTTTCTAGCACCCAGGTGCTCAAGTGCTCTTGTGTAGACATCCCCGGCTTTCAGAACATCTTTCGTTGTAGGGATGTCTTCAGGCTCTTCTTCTATTCCTTCCTCCCCCTCTTCATTGCTGGACTCCTGCTGTTCTCTGTTTATATCGGCGTCATCGAGGGTGTCCCAGACTGTGATGTCATCATCTGATGCTATGAACTCTTCATACGTGTAGTCAGGGGCTAAACTTTGCCACATTTCCTCGTCCTACGGGGCAGATGAAGGTGCTGTTGATGAGCCAGGCTGCGGTTCCGTGTAGAGGGCTGGCTGAGAATTGGCGTCCACTGGTGATGGATCACCTGGGTCTTCGGCGCTGGCAGTGGCAGGAAGCACATAGACTGAAGTCTCTTCATTGAGTGGTAGGACAAAGCGAGCATGTCGGGAATAATTGGCGACTACCACCGGTCTCACGGCCCTCCAACTGGCGACGATTCTCTCCATGGACCTGAATACGTCACACTTTTAGACCCCCTTGCCCATGCTGATATTCCACACCATACTCCACATAAGCATCTCGTGGAACTTCATCTTCACTTGCTGGATTATCTCCTGGTCCAGGGGATGAAGAATGCTGGTGGTGTTGTTTGGCAGAAACACCAGCTCGATGTTCCTGAGTTTGTCGAGAGCAGGATGTTGCCCTTGAAACCCCAGGGTTTCTTGAACTTCCCGATTACGAGGGGCTTCAACTTATTGCTGCCATCCATGTTGCAGCACAGTAGGACAGAAAGGCACTCCTGATTCCTCTTCGCACACTTGCACTTTTCATCTTTTACAGCAAGAGTGTGATCTGGCATGAGGTTGTAGAACATCCCCAGTTCATCATCGTAGTATACATCGTGAGACTATTAGCGCCTAAGGATGCTACGGATCAAGGGAATCCACTCCCTCATCGCTGTTGGGTCGACCTATGCACTTTCACCGACGACCTTGCGGTTGGATGTGCTGTAATGCACTTTGAAACGCTCTCACCACCCACTTGAACACTTAGTTTTCTATGCCCAACCTAAGGGAAAATTCATTGCCCTTCCTCTGCATCATCGGTCCGTTTATAGGCACGTTTTGCGCTCTATGATGGCTGAACCACTCCATCATAACTTGCTCCAGATTCGCGTGTACATCCTTCAAATTTTTGGCCTTTACATTGTTGCCTTCCTTAAAATGGTTGACCTTTTTTCCCACATTTTTCACGGTTCCCCAAAAAAGGGTCGTTACTTCGAGAGGGACGCTATTCCCTGGGTCGTTGAATCGAGATTTGACTGTAATATACATTTTTGCGGAAACCTAATGGAAAAAAAGAGCATCAAATTCCACCAAGAGTAATAATTGAAAGAAACGTATTGTTCA
This sequence comes from Timema monikensis, assembly GCA_902151445.1. Classification (NCBI taxonomy): domain Eukaryota; kingdom Metazoa; phylum Arthropoda; class Insecta; order Phasmatodea; family Timematidae; genus Timema; species Timema monikensis. The sequence continues at coordinate 6,595 of CABFVZ010006484.1, forward strand.
TTATTCATATTTTACAGATTTTATATATTTTTATCAAAAAGCATAATAATAAACTCCTGTTTTCCGAGACCTCAATTTAAAAAAAAAAATTACGTAAGTTGTTTTTTTTTAGATGGGGGTGATCAGTAATTTCTTTCGTTTTCTTTGGGGTGGGCCGAATCCATCTTAACTAAGAATTTTATCAATGTTTATGGTGAGACAAAATCTATAAAAAAATTTTTGAAAACACTTCTATAGACGCGCGGTCATAAATATTTCATCTTTCGATGACAGATGGTGCCGAAGCATAGCATATAGACGCACAAATCTATACATATCTATAAAATGTCATTTATTTATGATGTGGTACACCTAATTTTAATGCGATAAGTATTCTATAATTTCACATCACCAATCCTTTTGTCTAAAATAATATAATTTACCAAATTGTAAGAAAATTACGTGAGCTCGTTAAGGAAAGAGGGGCGAATGAAAAATCTTAGAACCCTTAAATAGGGATATTTGGGGGGGAAGGGGGGTCGAAATATTGAAAAAAAATCCTTACATAATTTATGGACTGCCCCTATTGGTTTTATAAAAATATGTTTCAAGTAAAGGGTTTTTTAAATTTAAATTTTGTTACAACCTTACTATAATGAGTTAATTCGTGTCTCAAATACTTGCAAAGATATGATTAAAATTGGCGATATCTACTTATGTAAATTACCCTGAAAATAATGTTCATGGGATGATTAGACCAGTCATTTGTTTATAATGATAAACAATGTCCAGATACGAAATTTAATAAAAATCGTTACAGTGGATTTCGAGATAGCGTGCTTCCTCTTATTATTTTTTTACTTTAGTAAACTACCCTCAATTTTAGGGTAAGATATATTACTACAAAAACTCTTCGGAGGAACCTTATAAAAACCAGATATAATAAATTCTAGCCTGATCAGTAAAATGGTGTCGGCTCTAGGCCTAGATATAGACACACAGGCAGACGGCATCGCAAAACACGCCTTCTCGTTTTCGGGCGATTGACAGTTATCAAAATTTGGACTTTTTTTACGAGCTGAGTACTATTCTCTTCAAATTGTAGAGAGAAAGTAAAATTGTCTATTTACGTAACGATTAGCACAAATCATAGTCTTATACGCTTCAATGGCGCAAACACATTTTTAGACATTCTTAAAACTACTTTCAACTAAAGGGTCAATGACACTATTGAGTAAAATAATCACTATTTAAGAAGCAAAAAGTAGTAAATATTACATTGGCCACTTATGTAAGTTTTTGAGTTCTTACAGTCATACTGTCCCATTATTTGGATATTGTATTTATTTTTAACCTATAAACTATATTTATATAGTCTTATAAAGAGTTATTAGTTAGATACCGGTACATATTTGAGCTTTTACACACATTAACCCCTAAGATGTTTTATTGAAACAAAGCTCCTATCCAAGCCTACTAATTAAAAGCCAAAGTTGTTAACCTATAAAGCTTAAGCCAAACAGCTGATTTTGTTTGTAAAACAATCATGACCATTCCACATTAAAACTACTTATACATACTTACTTTATTTCAATGTTTCAAACTGGAATACACTACAATTATTACTTTTGAGACACGAGTCTATTAGATTCATAGAAATATGTCAAAACACAGTTAATTTATTACATTTAATTGGGATCAAAATCAGCTCAAAGTCACAAGTACTCAACTCTCAAAAGTTCACTCAACGAGATGAGATTATTGGTATAATACGCTCCGTATTTTCTGCGTCGGTTTCCCTAAACCTTAAATATTCTCCTTGTCAGTCCACAGCAAGAGATTGTGGATTCTACTTTAAGGAGGTTGCTTTGTGCAAAATAACTTGTGCTTTTTGCATTTTTTAAGCCAATGAGGGTATATTATCCTTATTTTCTTCCATTCCTTTCCTAACACTCTATGTCCAATACCTTCTTTGAGTTGCACATAAGGAAATTGCCCAATTAATGTTTCTAGGATATGTGTGTTAACATATCTGTAGTGGATTTGAGATTCTCTAAGTCATCATGCCCTTTATTGAGATATGCTCTATGAAAGTTTATATAATCTTGTCATGACACCATGCTGGCATCACACTTTGTTAATGTATCCATGCAGAGTTTACAGTGAAATTTCCGTTCTATCTTGTATGCAAGATAGCCAGCAACATATTTAAAATATCAAACAGTAGAACCAATAATTATCTAATCTTAATTTGCGATGGTAAAAAATGTTAAAATTGTATGTGTGTAATTTCACTTCATTAGTTCCTATTTAAAAACCATTCATTTAATAACAAAATAGTTAAATAGTTGCGATGCCCAGCCAAATCTACGGCACGCAGAGATCTGAAATTTTTAACATAGGTGGACGAAAGGGGGTCCAATATCATCTCAAGCAGGATTTTTAAATTTTCATTTAGCTTTTTAACTATGCTATATAAAACAAATTTTTGAAGAAAATATTCTTTATCTGTTTTAGAATTACGTTTCAGTGATACGGGCACCTTGGGAGGGGTGGAGATGCCAATATAATTCTTATACCACATTGGGCCACGGACAACGCCATGCGGGATTGTTAGTAATTCATAAAATAAAGCTTGCTAACTTTTAGGATAAATGGAGTGTAGTGTATATAATATGTTGAATAATTGCTTCAATAAACTGTACATAATTTTATCTATAATTACGAGCCCTATTTGATTAATTAAAATTTCGAACTGGTTTAACTTTTATTAACAGACAGAACCCCCTTTCAAGGTCAAATAATAAGGCAGGATTGACAAACAAACGGCCCACAAGACATAGCTGACCGGTCTGTTGTCTGCAATATCTTTGTATTACTTTCCGGTCTGCATTTATGTACTCACACAAAATACAGTAGCTTAACTTAGTGTTTACTACGTAATTTTAAATAATAGAAACCCTTTGAACTATTTAAAACTATCCTATATATTTGTTTTAATTACTCGAGTGTGGGGATTCTAATTTACACCAAGAAAATAACAGTTTTTAAATTAATTCAAGTATACATTAATGATTTTCAACACATAGCATCAAATAGATATTATAGACCTGCATTAGTGTCCTAGAGGTATGGTATCTAGCCTTCCTCTACCAAATAATCATGTTTGATAAGGTCACAATTTCTGGGATTGTCTTATATAAAATATCACACATTTGAAAACCACTTTATAATTAAAATTTAAACTATTTAACTGGTCAGAACTTTCACCCTGATTTTGGTGAAAACAATATTTAAAAACATCTAACCACTTCTTAAATAAATTGTTAGGGTAGAGATAGGAAGAGGGGAGGGTTCTACCTTAAGCTTGCTCAGTGACAGACAGCCAGCAGGTTAACTCGAGGAGCTAATATTTTTTATCTACCTTCTAATACACATTAAAATCAAAGGGGCTAAACCCATTATCCCTGGCTAGGATTCGGTATAAGGACCATAGGCTTGGGTTGATGACACAACCACAGGATGTGGGTGGGGGAATAATAGTAAATCAACCGGATGTGGAAAGTAGGTTAATTGACATCACAATACACACTCTCGCTCACGGAAAATAGCCTCAGGAGTGTGACGAGGTACCATACTAGCTACTACTGTCTATATACACGGCTCGGTGGCGTAGTTGGCTAACGCGATTATTTCATGTTGAGCTGTACTGCTGAGGACGGGGAGATCGAGGTTGATTTGGGGGTGGCATTACCTAAATAGTTTTACACTCTCCCTCCACGAGAGTGCAGGTTCATTTCCTCTACATTAAGCCTTTCTAATTCCTAACCCGTTAGCGTAATTAGTACTCAAGCGTATAAACCGAACGGGTAAGTATTATTATTATTATTATTATTATTATTATTGTTATTATTACTCTCAATTTTTATGTATTTAATTTTTATGACAACCATGCCCCACTATAACAATATTATTTGACTTTTTTTTAAACATATAACAACTTTTTCTTCTATTGAATTCAATTATATACATTATTGATATCGACCCTAAAGGCTTAGTATTCTCTTTTATACACATATCCGAACTATTTGGAACATACAGAAAATGAAAAAAAAAACTACAAACAATTAATTAATACATTTTTGTGTCACGTTTTACTGCCCATTCAAGCTATAGCAGTTTTCGCCACAATTAATAAAATTTACTTCCTATCCTTGATTTTTTCCTCCCATAACACAACATGTTCTGCAGAGGTTGGCTGACGTCCAACCAAGATGACCTAGTTTTCCCATATGAACGCCGGCCCAACCCATCTCCATGTTACTGAGGTCTGTTATCTACGTCAACCCACGTCCCAGGCAAGATGACAGGCCATGTAGCTTGTAATGTACATAGAATGTGCCCCGGTAATTATCCGTGCGTCTGTGTGTGTGTGTGTGTGTGTGTGTGTGTGAAGTCAAGAACCTGCACAAGTCCGGCCCCAGACAAAACTCTATTATATGCAATAAATAAAACAAGAATAAATATATTATTTGAATTGATAAATTTAACACCAATTAACAATAACATTATTACAATAACCAAAACAAGTTCCCTTCATCTGAAAAAGGTATCTTCCTCTAAAAAATAACGTTAGTATAATAAATAAGGTTGAGCTGGCTGTTACAACGGCCAAACTCAAATAATTAAATATAAAGACCAAAACACAAAATAATGGGTGAGCTGGTGGTCTAGGGGTAAGGTGTCAGACTTATGTGCTGGCGGCCGGGGTTCAATCCTCGGTCCCGGCACAGATTTATCTGATTACCAAACCCTTCCTTCACCTCTGACAAGACATCTTGTGAATGTGGGGAATGACAGACCTCCACCGTGGTTCGGATTCCACGTTAAACTGTAGGTCCTCCATTTCATCTCACAACCACCCTACCATTACACATTAGCGTAAGTGCGTATAACCCGATTGGGTAGTAAGACGCGATGCTAATAATAATAAAGCACAAAATATACAATACCTAAACTAATTAAATGAAATTTTTAACATCCTAGCTTTGGTTTGTTTGGTATTTTAGCAGTTATATTTCTATTTGTTGCAACATACAACTTAAATAAAAGTTGATTTGCTAATTTTTTTATATATTTTATTTACTACTTTCTATACATAAGTTCCACTTTATTAACTAACGAAACTAAATAATTTTATTTACCACAAATTATGCTCCGTATTTATTTGTCCATGCTTTAATTAAATGGATTATTAAATCTACACATTTTCATGGAATATTGCAGGGAAGTATCGACAGGATATTCAATGAGAATTACTCTAAGGGTGATTTCACACTGGTAAACGGCAATGTTATATGTAACTAATTAATATACATAGGTTCTAGGAGTAACGTCCACATTGGCGACGAACACTGTGCGTATTTCCGCAAGTAGTCGGTTGTTGATTCCACGTCAAGCGCATTGCTGTTGGTTTTTTTTTTTGTTCTAGCCACCGTATCGTCTCACTCTCACTTTATTTAGTTACGGCCACAATAACTAAAAAAAAGAGGAGGGTGATATTTAATTACATGAAAAATTAAAACATTTGCAGGTTAAAAAAGTACTTGAATTATTTATTCAAAGTAACAAATAGTCTTAAAACAACATGTTGCATGACCTTACAGGTCTTATACTGAAGGCTGTTGAAAAACAAATGAATCTTAGCAATTTATTACATGCGCAGTATGTTTCAAATTTTTAAGGAATATAATTATATAATATAAACTTGTCTAGAAAAGACGAATGAAATAAACAAAATAGTTGCTATTATTTAAAGAAACTTTTCTAAGTGATATTCAAGCTTCTAATTCACCACAGTGAATAAAGATCAAACAAAATCAAAAGGATCAAATGTTTAAATTACTAAATTATTACAAAGATTGCAAAGAGCTTAATGAGCCTCTTTTAAATGGTTTACAACGCGTCAGATTCACAACAGTGAATGCAGACAAAACAGTTTTAAATTTAGGGAATAAATTTAAATAATGCACCAGATATTTACTTAAAGTTTTAACTCCTAAAATTTTTAAAAGATCACAAAGACTAAATGAGTCTCTTTTAAAATGTTCACAACGCGTCAGATTCGCAGAATTGAATATAGACTAAACCGTTGCAAATTTATGGAATAGATTTAAATTTAAATATCGCACCAGATAGGCCTATTTATTTAAAGCACAAAGATTTGACTTCTCGACTAAACTCAAACCTTCGTGGGACAACTACCCTAGTCACTTTTGAATAATTAAACAAAATTCCCACATTTAAATAATATTAATAATATAATATTAAAATAGATAAAATTACGTCACAGAACTTGTAATTTTGCCTAAATGAATCTGTGAATATTAAAGTTAAAACCATATTAATAAAAAAAGAGCTACTTTACATTTACTTTAAAGTAATGAGGTCTACAAAATAACCAACAAAAGAAACATTATCAATTTAAAGTATTTAAATTACTGATTACCACAATAGCAAAAATCTAATATCTAATCTAAACATCGCAAGACATAAAAAAAGAACCAAATAATGTGGCTACCTATTTAAACCAAGAAAATACAAAGACACTAGCGCCCAAGAGGCAACAACAAACATTAAGTGCTTCATAACAGAGTTTACTTTTTAAATGACAGATTTTCATATCAAACTAAACCAAATTATTTTAATAAATGCAAACCCATCGCAGCAATTTATAGCTTATAGATTTCAAACAAAGATATTATTATAATATATATATAATGTCCTAGTCCTGAACAGGACCTCTCTTGGAAGTGGCGAATGTTATAGTCTTCGATATTGTCTGTGGTCCCTCGTTATATAGGTCTAGTTGCAAAGTGGGAAGGTGGGAGTTTTCCTTAGTTATTGCGTCACTCGCTAACAACATGTTCAAAGGCTACATTGATTTCGTCACGTAGCCCAAGCTCTTGTTGTCTTGATCATCATCCGCTGCATTCAACTAGTTCCCAAAACATGAATGCCAAGACACTAGAGGAGCAGTCGTTGAGATATGCTTGTTTGATCACGTACGCCATCCAGGTGTCCAAGAATATGAGTGGTCTTTTAATAGTACAATACGAGTCAATCAGAGCATTGCTAGCGTTCTCCGTTGAAACATCAGGGTGCAGCACAGTTTGTAGAATGTTTTGGACTTCTCTCCATTCTAGCATTCGAGGTGTGAACCGGCTGGACTTGCAAGTTGCTCTACTCCAGGTAGATATACGCGTGAGTAGAGACCTATATTTGACATATTAAGATCGTGATATTTAATAATACTGGATGTCTATGAGTATAAGATTATTTGGGGTAGTATTTTAAAATTTGGCTGATTCTATTAGTATTTCTATTGCAGGATGTCTATGAATATTAGCTTGTTTAGGGGCGGGTAGTAACATTGTCATATTAGCAGTCCACACTAATGTTACACCATAAGTTTAGGTTTGACTAATACCCAAGATTTTATAAAATATATTGAGAGTTGGCTGTTATTGATACTGACTTAATATGTAAGGCAGGTTAGGTTGCATAAATACAAATAATAAAATACAAGGTTTACAATAGTTTATTAAATAGATACAAACGTCATAAATAAAGTTCACATAAAGAAAGTACTTTAGGTTTCGTCAGACTTAGCAACTAAACATTTCAGAGAGTGAATGAAATCCAGTTGATGAATTGTACAAAGTTAAATAACAGGCTAGTTACAAGATGGCCTGTTGAAGTGTCACCTTTTGATAGAGCTTTATGAGATAATGATCATATCCTCTTCCTAACTGTACTTAGTTATCAGCATCAGGTATTTCAAGTATGTAACAACTAAATCAAGGTAGCTCGCAGACAACATAGGTAGCGTATGATCAAGTTAGGGATTAATAATCCCCAATTAGGACATAGCTGTCACAATCATGGTTCACCTTGACAGCACTCACGATCAAATGATATAATAAAGGTGTACACAGGATGACTAGCCACAGTGAGCACGGAGCTTAAGGAATCCGTCTAAAGGGTATATAATAGAAACAAATAGATGAGTTTTAGAGTCCAAGCGTGGACATGACAAGCCAAGAGCGTCAAATGGTGAAGACCATAACTCAGAGTATTAGAGCCCATCAAGAGGGACGAAATACCTAATTAGGTCATTAAAAAACTGAGAATAACACCCAATTAGCTTGAGTTGACGTTCCCCCAGTAACAATAGACAGGAGGTAGCCTCATCATAAGACAATTACTTTTGAGCGACTAAGCTTAGCTTACAACTACTAGAACAACATAATGTCGTTAAGCGCTCTTCAAAACAATGGTTAAACCGTATATAGTGGCACATAATATTAGCAAACAATGTATTCATTTAATAGAATTAGTAGTCTAAGCGAATCAGCCACAGCTGACCCATGATATAATTGACGACCGAACCACGTAACTGAACCCACAATTTATATAAATATATAACTATATTACACACGAATGGTTCTAAAGGAACGAACGTGCCAAAATTTGTGAATAGGCACACCTGGCCATAACCCTAATCAAATCCACCATGATTTAAATACATTATTCATATGAGGTTGAGACGTTAAGCGTCCACTCAAACACATCAAGACGTAGACTAGTACATGGTTAGCGAAAACAATTATACTTAGCACATTAGCTAACTGCAACTAAACAATAATCCCCGCGGGGATTCCAGTCCTCTAATCTTTATAAATGGGCTGTATGTCCACTCGAGGTACACCGGCTGTGTAGAATATTGACGAGGATCTCCATAGAGTGGAGGGGTGTTAGCTGCAGCGAGCCCTTGTCGTGGGTCCATCCGATGCCATATCACCTTAGCTCAGCACTATTTGCTACACGCTGAAAGTAACCAGATATATGACTGTTTAGTAGGTAAATATGAATAGTTCTGTCCTCCTTTTAGTTAGAACATTATATATTCAACATCTACTCTCAGACTAAAATAGAACGGGATAAAAAAAAATGTGTGTTCGACCAATCAAGTCTCAGAGCTAGAGCACTCCAAGGGGTATAGGCGCATGCGTGAAGTGCAAACATTTAAGAGGGGGAAATGAGACATATTTCGTTTCAATACATTTTTGTTGTTGTGTTTTACCACTCAATTTAAGTTAAGTGTAGCGCATTTGAAATGACCCCGGAATGCAACCACTGCCTCAGCAAGGCCACGGGAAGTCCAAACTCCACCATACCACATGACGAGTTGTTGTTTACATGAAGTGAGGTAGAAACACATAATGGTGCGAACTAATTACCATTAGCTCAGAACTGCTCTCCCACCCTTTTCAGAAACAGAGACAGGGGAAATATCATATGCTCAAATGGCCACTCAGTTTTGTCTCAGACGCCCCTTGACCAATGCGACGAAATCCTTGTCGGTAAAGAAGTCACACTCTCGTCCATAGTTGATGCAAATGAGACAGGAAACCTATTGGTCGAATCCGAGGAATGACAGGGAATAGAACAGGATGCGGATATCCAAACAGGGAACATAGTCCAGAGCCAGAAATCTATTCAGTTACGTTACTTACGACAGACGTGCCGATGAAGGGAATCAAAGCGGTCACAGCAACACCTCGAGGATCAACCTCTTTCTCAACTAGACCATTATGCAACACAAGGTTATATATCAAGACTATACGCCTTAGTATTACAAGAACATAACTATATTAATATATGAAATAGATAAATCTAGGCTAACACAATCCAGAGTTAATAAACTGTCAACAGGGTCCAAAAATTACACAAATATTATACCGGCTATCCTTTCTAATCTACAATTTAGTTATTATTTAACACAACACCAACACAGAATTGACTTCAGTTAAGTCACAATCAGCTTAGAAAAAATCAAAATGATTTTGAGAAGAGCAATAACATACTAACACAACTAATTTTTTTAAAATTAAAGATGGCTGACAATAAGAATTACAAGACCTTTAACCTAAACTCAGATAATATCTAATATAGCACTAGCACAGGATTAACTTCAATAAGGTCACAATTACTGACAAAAAATTGCATGACCATTTAATAATCTAAACTTGGAAAACATTTAACATAGAACTAGCACTGGATAGACTTTAGTTAGACCTAACTGAATTTTATAGTTACAATTACATAAAAATAGGAGGATACAACTTGAGTTTATACAATAATTTTCTTGAGGTGGCTGACGTGAGCTCTAAGAGACAGGTCAGCATCTTCTACATGTTGTAACCATCCGGGGACTGCTGTCAGGAACCACTGCACGAGTCAAGAACCACTCCAATTAGGCGATAGTTTGGCTGAGATCCTGTTGGCTGCAGAACTAAAGGGAAAGTTACGGCACATAAACTTACCACGTTCACAGGGGCACGACCCAGGTTGTAAGCTGCGGCCACCCTGCTGCGGGATCTCTTCGGATTCTGAAAGGCAAGCTTACATCTTTAAGAATAAGAAGAGTCGTAGGAATCTCCGACCAACAGGTCAACCTCCCAGATGGTCAACAGAGGGTGATTAAGCTCTCGACAGATCAACAAGGAGGAGGGAGTCGCCCTAGTGGACTCATGAATAGCCGAACTAAACGCGATAGAAAATAACTCAAGGTGTTTATCCCAATAGCCCTGAGCGGTTCCATGCATAATAGTCAAAGCAATGTTAAGGTTACAGTGGAACCTCACTACCAAATTAAGGGAGCGATGGTAAGGGCTGGTGGTGACATGCCTAATTCCCCAACCAAAACACATATCTCTAAACACCTTAGAACGAAAATAGGGTCCGTTGTCACTGACTATTTTACTTGGGGCTCCAAAAATGGACCAAATTCTTCTGGCGAGGGTATTAACCGTAGTGGAGCCTTTCATATTCCTTAAATTTAGAGAAGCCGTCCACCTGGTTCAAAATGCAAGTGTTGCCAATGGACGAACGGGTAAACGGACCGAGAAAGTCCACAAAGACGGTTTCCCATGGCCCTGGGATTCATCAGCAGAATGCATCCCAATACGTGAATTCTGGGGACTTTAGCCCCCAAACAGCCTTCACACTTCCTAATCCACAATCTAATCTCCTGCCAATAAAACTCTTGAGCAATTTTCTTGTGGGTTTTGAATATAACCAAATACCCACCTAGTAGGATGCTTTATCATCTATGAGGGCACGAAGGGGTAATGTGTATATGTGTGAGTGTATCCCCCACCCCTCAACCCTTTCCCTCCCCTCCCGCGCCGTTGGCTCGCGTGTTCCATGGCTGAAGGATTCCCCCCTCCCCTCGCCCGCGACGTTGACTCGGGTTCTCATCTCTCCCACACAG
>CABFVZ010006485.1:0-17896 GCA_902151445.1 Timema monikensis
CTACGGGCATCTAACTCATGGTACAGGGGACATTTAACACCTGGTACTAGGGGCATCTAACTCCTGGTACAAGGGACATTTAGTGCCTTGTACAGGATATTCTAGAACCTGGTGCCGAGGACATTTAGCACCTGGTACCAGGGATATTTGACACCTGGGAATATATTTGTATTTAATATAGAGTCTCTCACATTCCCTCTAAATCTGCTTCAATCTTCATAGCACTAAGACATGAACCGAATTCCCTAGATTGTGGTCCATCAGCGTCACAACCACAACGCTTCCAGTTTCTTGACGTACACTGAGGTTTCCATTTTATATATGATTGAATACATTGTTTACTTCTTGTATTACCACCAAAACACTCGTCACATACTTACTCTGGAACCACATCTCATTATATATTGAATTGCGGTTTTTTGCCGTTTTATTTTTAACCTGTTTAGATATTAGTAGGAATTAAGTTAGGTTAACTATAATTAAGGAAAATCATCCAAAGAAAAGGGATTGAAAAAAAAATTAATATGTGTATTCAGGAAAAACATAGAAAATACACTATATCTGGCATAATATACTCGATTTTTCTGTGGGTCTTCTATTAAAAATTTGATTGCATCTAGCAGACACGGAATTCAAACCCTTTCCCACAATCCACAAATAAGGCATCCTTTGTAAGATTGAACAGTGTCAATGTTGGAAGTGGATTGATAACACACAATAAGAACAGAAAGTTTAAATAAATTAATGTACTTTAGGGGGAAGTACAATTATGTTCAAATAGAGGCAACCTGCAATAAAGATTTCTATAATAATCATACCACCATTTCAATGTGACTAGCTATTTAACAAAAGCAAGGACTTAAAGAGCCCTGTCAAATGTTTCAAATATCGCCACCTTCACAAAGTGACTAAACGTTCAATGACCAAACAAACAATAAAAGTAAATTGAATAAATATATTATAAGTCCTAAAATCCATTTCTAGATATAATTCTTAAAAGACGATAACCCACCATAGCGGCTCCCTCTTCCTCGTTCATCCTAGGCGAGTTTTTCCCTGGTTGTGGCAATGATATAAAGTTCATCTATTTCTTGGTTGTACCTCCCTTATATTTGTGGAGTAGCTGGAGCAGAGGAGAAGGGAAGTAAGGAGGGAGGCAGTGAATATACCAACGTCAGGAAGTAAGGAGGGGGACAGTGAATATACCACCGTCTGGAAGTAAGGAGGGGGACAGTGAATATACCACCGTCTGGAAGCAGGGAAGAGGACAGTGAATATACCACCGTCTGGAAGCAAGGAGGGGGACAGTGAATATACCACCGTCTGGAAGCAAGGAGGGGGACAGTGAATATACCACCGTCTGGAAGCAAGGAGGGGGATAGTGAATATACCACCGTCTGGAAGCAAGGAGGGGGACAGTGAATATACCACCGTCTGGAAGAAAGGAGGGGGACAGTGAATATACCACCGTCTGGAAGCAGGGAAGAGGACAGTGAATATATCACCGTCTGGAAGCAAGGGGGGGCGGGGACAGTGAATATATCACCATCTGGAAGCAGGGAAGAGGACAGTGAATATACCACCGTCTGAAGGTTTAGCATAATCTAGGTCCTAGGAAGCTAGTTGCGCATACGAATTTCTTCGTCTCAAACACACCGTGCACCCAAGTTGAAGTTTCTTCCGGAAGTGGTAGATTCCTTCTATCACGAGGACGTGTACCTAATCAAGCCGACTAATTCACGACATCTTTGGAACTGCTCAGTCAGTAGAGCTCTATTATTCGGGAAGGGCGTAGCCATCCCGTGTCTGTTGAACGATGCGACGCTTGTTTCTAAATGTATTACCTATTTAAGGGTGCCACCCACCTGACCGATAAAACGCGTGACAGACGTCCAGAAATCTGGCATCTTTTAACAAGTGGATTGCTATTTTAAAATATGTTTCACACTACAATTGATATAAATTCCAATAAAAGAGGTAGTAAGTGACGTATATCAGAATGTTATTTATTGCCAACATTGGCTGAAAGTAAATTATGTTTTCGGTAATAATTTGTATTTGCTTAGTAATACTATATTATGAATAAAAAGTGTTATTAAGCGATTCTAATAAAACTTTCTGCCAATGTTTGGAACACGAGACTTATGCTAGCTGTCACCTACACCCCCACCATAGATGAGCTTTAGAAATGTGTCCCTATGAGATTAACAAGCTTTACATGATAAATTTTATAATTTAACAAAATCAAAAATATTATAAATTTGCACATTTTAATGAACGATTCACGCAAAAGTTCACAGTTCTGAGATCAAAGTAAATGTTTAGAAACATATATCTGGTCTTTCTCAAACAAATATCCATGTGTAAAAACATATATCCGGTCTTTCTCAATCAACTATCCATATGTAGAAACATGTATCCAATCTTTCTCAAACAAATAGTCATGTTTTGTTAAGGTCACAACAGAAACTTTTAATTCAATTGAGGATTGTTTTAGTCGTTTTAAAGCTTCATAGTCAAGGGTCTAATTTTCAAGGGAGACTCGGTTAGAAAATTATAATGTAAACTTTGTCAATAAAAAAGATTTATACGCACATATGGACACCATTAGTTGGGTACATCAAATTCCAGAGGGTCCACATCCCCCTAAACCCCTGTTATACGACCTACTCAGAGATAACAATCCCGTAAGGAATACTTTATTTCGAGGGTGTTCCTTGAAGTATCGTGTTTTCCGTCGAGTGAGTACTTTAACTAATGAGGTTAAATTTCATACTTGATTTTTTAAACATTTTAAAATATTACACTACAGACCAGAACAAATTTAAGTGGCATTGAAGGATATCGTTCAAGTTTATGACCACATAAAATATCAGTGAGATTTTTTTTTTAAAATTACGAAACGAGAATATCTACATTAGATTAAATTGAAATGTGTTAAACCTTAGTTATAGGTAACACTATTTAAAATGCATAAGAATAGTTTATTTTCCTATGATTACAAGCTAGCTAGCTACCCGTTCTTAGCACAGGATGTGTTTTATAATACGAATTTATGTTTTGGAATTTTTTAAAGTGGTTTCTTTGAAAATCCAATAAGCATAATCTGAGGAAAAAAGGCCAAACAGTGTTGTTATGTAGCCTCCATCTTGAAATTAAATGATGGAATTGAATAATTTCATCTAACTTATAATATGTTTACCGGACATACCAGTTATATTATTGTGAAATTGCAACACAATCGGCTTAAAGTTGTTTTTTTGCGGGAAATAACAACAGACACCTTTATATATTAGTAGGATAAAAAAACCTATTTCAATAAATATTTAATATGTCACGTTGACAATAAACATATTCTTAACTTTTTTTTTTTTCTTACCGCCTGTTATTCTCAGAGGCTGTTTCTCTTAGCAGAGGTTTGCGAAATGGCAACAATATCGACTACCTGATTGATGATCCTTTTATATATATCTGTCAAGTTGTCAAGACCACATTTCGTGGACGTTTTCATGACCCTCTCGTTTCCCGCTGATGTATCGTGCGGTCGGATGTAAGGGAGAGACGACCTGCAGGAACATTAAATAACCACATGCTCGTTCGCTTTTTTATTGAGATATTTATGTGTTATTACACTCCATTCTATCGCCACTTTGGTTAAATGATATTTCATTTCATCTTAAACGTCCATTTTCGTCATTTATGACAGGTGTCACAACTGACACTTATTAGGCCGCATTCAAAACAGGACAACAGATGGGTATGACTTATTATCTGGGTAGAATGAGAAAAGATGCATGAACATACCTTAACATTTGTGTTTATTAGTTCAAGGAATCTTTCTATATTAAAATCATTAATATACCTCCATATCAAATACTAACAAAATTGATCAAACCTTTATTAAATTAGAATATTGTGTGTTTAAAATATAAAAGATGGATCCCCTAAGAAATACCTTTTACCTGTCTATTGTTACTATGTATCATAATATTTAAATTTAAGCAGATTTATTTAAAATTACTAAAATTTGTTTCGGAAAAAGACTGAGAAATGGGATGTCAAAAACAACTTTTACTCTTTGAAAAAGTAAAATTAAAGAATGTATTGTATTCGGGAAAATTTTTGAGCTCGAAATAATGATGAACTTTAACGTATGATGTGATATGATGTGTTTGAACCCAGAAAAGTGTATTTTATTATTCTGTATGTCCCCATGTCTGTCTGTCTGTCTATCATTGGCCACAGAGCTGACATAATTTGATGGATTTGGTTCAAACTTGATACCCAATACCTCGGAAGTTTTTGTATTTGTCTTGACTCTCAAATTAAGGGCAGTTTACTGATTAGTGATTATTTTAAATTACTATTTTTTTCGAAATGGATCTAACAATTTTGTTTATAATGGATATCTAGGGAGTGATTTACCTACCAAATAGCACTGTAAACTTGGCTTTTGGGTAAAAATTCATCATAGTTTATTTAAATGAATAGTTATTTTCTAAAGTTCGAAATATTTTAAAATGGCTCTCTAATTACATCGACGATATAGAAAAGTATTGTTATTATTATTGACCTAAAAAAGGCTTTTTTTTAAAAAATTAATAGTTGGTTGAAGGCAGACTCTTTACTTTGAGAGTGGTATGCAAGAACTAGGTTGACAGATGTTCGAGTACTAGCGTTGTATTATTTGAGATTTAGTGCTAATCGTGGTTTAATATTACAATTTAGGAGTAAATGTAAGTAATAATGAAAGTTACGACCATTTGATCAAGAACTACCGTCAAAGCATGAGTGAAGATACAGGCAACCAAGTTCTTACTTATTTTAGAGTCTCTTAAAAAAACAGGGCAATATACAATGCAAGTCATGTTTAATATCCACCCTCATTTTCCTGGTCACCAGATATCCCTGAGCTGATCGTCCTGAAGACACAAGGTCGGTCCGGACTGAAGGTAGACACGCACTACTTCACCCAGTGTCTACCGACCTGGAGCAACAAATCGGAGATGACCTTCACCGTCATCAAGACTGTGGCGCTATACACAGTCCCTCTGCTCTTCATGACTGTGGCCTACTGTCAGATTGTGAGAGTGCTGTGGAGGTCTGACAATATACCAGGACACACAGAGACCAGGAACCACCACTCCACCTCGTGCAACAATGGTCAGTTCTACAACAATACATTGTCAGATATAGTGTGGTAAGTTCCAGGACACACAGAGACCAGGAATCACCACTCCACCTCGTGCAACAATGGTCAGTGCTACAACAATACATTGTCAGATATAGTGTAGTAAGTACCAGGACACACAGAGACCAGGAATCACCACTCCACCTCGTGCAACAATGGTCAGTGCTACAACAATACATTGTCAGATATAGTGTGGTAAGTACCAGGACACACAGAGACCAGGAATCACCACTCCACCTCGTGCAACAATGGTCAGTGCTACAACAATACATTGTCAGATATAGTGTGGTAAGTACCAGGACACACAGAGACCAGGAATCACCACTCCACCTCGTGCAACAATGGTCAGTGCTACAACAATACATTGTCAGATATAGTGTGGTAAGTACCAGGACACACAGAGACCAGGAATCACCACTCCACCTCGTGCAACAATGGTCAGTGCTACAACAATACATTGTCAGATATAGTGTGGTAAGTACCAGGACACACAGAGACCAGGAATCACCACTCCACCTCGTGCAACAATGGTCAGTGCTACAACAATACATTGTCAGATATAGTGTGGTAAGTACCAGGACACACAGAGACCAGGAATCACCACTCCACCTCGTGCAACAATGGTCAGTGCTACAACAATACATTGTCAGATATAGTGTGGTAAGTACCAGGACACACAGAGACCAGGAATCACCACTCCACCTCGTGCAACAATGGTCAGTGCTACAACAATACATTGTCAGATATAGTGTGGTAAGTACCAGGACACACAGAGACCAGGAATCACCACTCCACCTCGTGCAACAATGGTCAGTGCTACAACAATACATTGTCAGATATAGTGTGGTAAGTACCAGGACACACAGAGACCAGGAATCACCACTCCACCTCGTGCAACAATGGTCAGTGCTACAACAATACATTGTCAGATATAGTGTGGTAAGTACCAGGACACACAGAGACCAGGAATCACCACTCCACCTCGTGCAACAATGGTCAGTGCTACAACAATACATTGTCAGATATAGTGTGGTAAGTACCAGGACACACAGAGACCAGGAATCACCACTCCACCTCGTGCAACAATGGTCAGTGCTACAACAATACATTGTCAGATATAGTGTGGTAAGTACCAGGACACACAGAGACCAGGAATCACCACTCCACCTCGTGCAACAATGGTCAGTGCTACAACAATACATTGTCAGATATAGTGTGGTAAGTACCAGGACACACAGAGACCAGGAATCACCACTCCACCTCGTGCAACAATGGTCAGTGCTACAACAATACATTGTCAGATATAGTATAGTAAATATCAGGACACACAGAGACCAGGAATCACCACTCCACCTCGTGCAACAATGGTCAGTGCTACAACAATACTTTGTCAGATATAGTGTGGTAAGTTCCACGAAACATGGAAATTAGGTAGCACCATTCTAGCCTTTAAAATTATACTTATTTTAATATTTTCTACTTATCTTTGACTTTTTATTTAAATTAGTCCCAGTTTTGTTTTTATAATTATCTGCTAGAATATTTTAAAGAGGATTATTAATATTTATGTTTAAGTGCAGTCCAAAGCTTTAAACTGCGTCTCTTTTTTAGGTTGTATCAAACAATATATCTCAACATTACCAAAAATTTTGCCTGTCACGGGTAGTATTTAGCAACAATAACCATTCTATCATTACTGTGATAATATTTTAGACAAACATGTATATAGTTTTGTAATATAGCTAGCCTATTATTAACACTTTTATTCACTTTTCCCGTACTTTGAAGCTTTCCAGCCTAGTTTAGGTCTATGTTTTTACTGTGACATTCAGATATAAGGAACACTCACTCTGATAAGTATTACTAAACGTTTTACGTCAATTATTTTAACGGTCAATCTTCCCTTAAACATGAATTTTAAATAATGTTGGGATACTCTTGATAACTACATGGAACTTGATGAGAAAGGAAACAGCCTAACTGTCCAGGTTTGTTTCGGTGTGTATCATAGCCTACAATTTTGATCCAAATCTGCCAATCAATATCAAGAGTATCAGTGTATAAAGGACAGACCCACGGGAAGAGACAAATGGCAGAAAATAGAAAGTTAATAAATGGGTTTTAATCTTATATTTCGACCTCGTAGTAAATTGCCTCTTTAGCTTAACGCTGAGAATGCTGCATCTCTTGAGAGTCAACAGGTACCTTCCCAAGCAATCTTTCCATCAGAATATACTTATGTTGATGTGGTGTGATATTTTCTACCCATCATTCCCTTATTTGGTATTCATGAGAAGAACTATATTCTCCTATTTCTGGAAAGGGGATTTGAGAGGTAGGAAATGTGGTTCTTGTCAAAACCAGGGACGAGATGATATTAAGTTAGCTCGGAGCGAGTAAATTTTCCCCCGGTTTTGTGTTGAGTTTACCACAACACAAGTCGTATCTAAAATATGCACGTGGTTCACCTAACATCTGACAGACCCACATGTAAATATTGTAAGGGGATTTCGAATTAATGTCTTAAAGCTTTCACATTCAGACCACAAGAAACATAACAATAAAATTATTTAACTCTTAAAAAAGGTTAATATTAATTTCTTATACTTTACCACTTGCCTATGAGGACTTTTTATTCATTTAGTCATAATGAATTAAACCTTATTGTTCAGAATATGTCAACGGATCTATTTGTGCAACAATTTTTAAAACAATACGATAATAATGGTTTATGCTAGGGGCCTGTGAGTTTGGGTTTTTCCTTCCGAGTATAATTCGAGGTGAGAATTTCAAAAATATCCCCGGTTCGAGTATAGTTTATTCATAATTTTAAAATGTTAAGAGCATGCTATATTTGTTTATTTTAAAAGTAAGATCAGATATTATAAAATGTCACCAGTCAAAACAAACGTAAAATGTAAATAATATATCTTTAAAATGAAAGAATTTAAAATTATATAAAAACAATACATGTTCTTAAAAAAAAGACTAATGCTTATTTTTATTAATAGAAATATTGGTTTTTAAGCCAAACATGATTTAAAAATAGGAACAACTCTCAAATAAAAATATGGAAAAAATATTAAAATGGTTACAACACTTGTGGTTTTAATACATAAAATTACATTAAAAAGTTAATTTGAGGTTCTAGTTAACATATATTTTCCCAAAATAAGCCTCCTTCGCTTTAACTACCTTATAAGAAAACGCAAGAATCACAAGCAGTTAAATATTTGAACTGTTTTATATTTCGTGTATTAGTCCTTAATGTAATAATTGCACACATGATAACTTCTTCTGTTCCTATTCAATTCCTATACGCACAGTTGAGCAGGCTTATATGGGCTCTCACTATAAATTTATCTTATTACGAGGTTTATTTCAATTCAATTTTTAATGCTTATAAAAGTTGATGTCAATACTTTAAAATGAAAAATAAGATTGTTAAAATAATAACTTTAGTATACAGTAAGAAAGAGTTTATTTTTATTAAAATATGGTGAGTTTGGTAAGATATGTATTGCTATGTTAATCAACGCTGGTTTTAAACAGGTTAACCAACATAATTCTATAACTAATTAGTAACTAGTACTAGTTTTGTAGTTAAACGTATTAATAAAAGTTTTAAATAACCTAAGTTTGAAAACAATCTATATTTATTATAAATGTTAAATTTATTTCGATTAAAATGATCATTTTAGAAAGGAACCATATAAAAATAGCAAAAATAATTATTATTCAATTATTTAGTGACCTATTTAGCTATTTTTTATTTTCATTGCCTTGTCATAGCAATTCAATTTCAATCGAGGATAAATAATTCAAAATGGATGAAATTATTGAATTTTCTCACCAGTCTAAAGTAGTTTTAAAGCTCTACTACGTTATTAATGTGAAATTTTGTAATAATTTTAATAATTTGGTAAGCTACCAAATTATTTATAAGGGAAACTTCTGATATCATCTTAATTAAATAGCCTATACTTACCATTTTAATATAAAAATTGATTTGTACGTACAGTACATCAAGAATAAGTCCGAAAATGAGCCTATAAAACTTTCAAGCTCGATCTTTAATGACAAAGTCGGCTTGAATCTCGAAATAAGAGTATTCACAGAGCCCTAGTTTATGCCTATTTATGCCCCGTAATACATTTTATTTATCTAGCACCGTGTCTTACTACTCATTCTGGTTATACGCTTATGTACTAATTATTCTAATGGATTAGGAATTGGAAAGATTATATTTAGAGGAAGTGAATCCATATTTGCGTGGAGAGAGATTGAAAAACTATTTAGGAAAACCCACCTCCAGTTCACCCAACCGAGATTCGAACCTCGATCTCCCCGTCCTCTGCACTAAACTAGCGTGTTAGCCAACTACGCCACCGAGGTAGGTTGCCCCATAATTAAAGTTTCTAAATGCATTTTTATTTTCTCATATAAAGAGAAAGTAATGTGATCGTGAAAATGATCGATCTTGGGATTATAACCAATTCTTACGTTTTATGTGAAAATGAACTAAAAGAAAGGATTTTACAATTTTCTCTATCCTCATATATGTCTCTCTTCCCGGCCACGGATATAAAACTGTTTGCGGTATTGTTTTCAAAGTGTATATTTATATATTATAGGGCTATACACACTTTTTTTTACTCTAGCCCTTTAATTAAGGGTAGTTTACTGATGAGAATTTTTTTAGTTCCAAATTAAAACAAATCATTATAATGATTTTGCTTAGAATGTTATTATTATTATTACTAGCACCGCGTCTTACTACCCGTTCGGTGTATACACACTTAGGCTAATGTGCGATTATAGGGTGATTGTGAGATGAAATGGACAACCTACAGTTTAATGTCGGATCCGAACCATGGTGGAGGCCTGGCATTCCACACATTCTCAAGTTGTGATTAATACACGTCTTGTCAGAGGTGAAGGAAGGGTTTGACAGTCAGATAAATATGTGCCGGGACTGAGGACTGAGTTCCGGACCCCCAGCACAGAAGTCTGTCATCTTACCCCTAGACCACCAGGTCACCTTTGCTTAGAATTTATATATGGTGTGTGTTTGACATAAACATGACAAATAATCTGTATATGTGTTTGGGGTGGGGGAGATTTTATAGTGGGTAGTTTGCTGACGACTCTTATATTAAATTTGAATATTAAAAAAAAAGCTTAAGCAATTTAGTTCAAAATTTGTATCAGGAGACTACTTTACGTATCAATGATAATGTAACTTTATTCATCCAAAATATATTAATTTAAGGGTAGTTTATTTATAACCCATTGTAGATATTGTGGATTTTTGGAAACTGACCTTGAAGATTGAATTCACAATGGAAATCTGTTAAAAGTTTGTTCATGATAAATTAGAATACGTTTTTATTTTTACAAATAACCAATAATTTTAGGCTATCAGTAATTTACAAATAATTTAATTCTGAAATTTTAATATTGGAAAATTTGATTTTTTAAATGTATTTTAACAATTTGGACTAAAATTTATGTTTAAAAAGTGATTATTGTTGAATAATTAGATGATGTGTTTGTTTTTATAAGCAAGATTTATTTAACTGTAGTTCTTTTAAAACCTATTTTTGAACATTTTCTTCGAGGTTATAAAACACAATATGAGAAAGTTTGTGCGATTGTGTCGAAACATTTATTTAGCTTATTTTAATCTAATTTTGTCAAAGAGTTTTGTCTTCTAGAGAATTGAAGTTTATTTAAGTTTAAAAATAAATTTTATTCTTAAATGTTGATTTTTCACTAAGTAAATTGAATTTGTATTAAATATTTCCTAAATATTTATGTTTATTTCATCAAGGTGAATTATTTTTATAGTAATGCTCTGAGAATCTAGATTGAAATTAATATTCTATTAATTTTAATGTACGAGTAGTTTTAGTGATTACAAGTCCTTGGAAAATATTTTTATTAAAAAAAAAATGAAAGTGCCAAAATTATATTTGTCTCGCATTAGATTTATATAAAGAGTGTTTCAAATGAATATTAAAATAAAAAATAAAAATACTGTGATATGATTTTTAAGTGTAAGTTACTAACTACCATCTTTTAAATGTTTAGCTACAAATCAATATAGACTCTGGTAAAGTATGTGCGATTGTTTGTCATCATTTGTTGTCACTTATAACTCTATTTTTGCCTTGACGTCTTTTTTTATTTATGTCTGTTAGTGTTTGTGAGCTTATGGAGACACTGAAGAAAGAAGGGTGAAGCTCTACATTTATTAACTATTGTAAATTAAAGAAAACTCTATAAAGGTCTCATTCGAAGGCCACTAACTTATATTTAAACTACATAATTATTCTTAATAGTTGCACATAATTTGCAGCTACTAGAATGTAGATTTCTTTAGCATTTGGGTGCGTATAGAGGTTTTTAAAACTTGGTGCTACACCCTTTTTGCACCAATATTATAAAATAGGTGAAAAATCAAAGAAACATTTGATTAATTTAATAAAACTTTTACCACTTAACATGTAATAACTAAGTTAAAACTTACAATCAAGCACAAGTAAGGATACAAAAAATAGAATAAATCAATTTTGTATTTGTATATACTAAGTTATTATTTAACTACACATCACCAAGTCCAACATCCTAGCCATCACCCGTCGCCAACACATTTTATCCTCGGATTTCATTAATGTTTAGTGCGTTATAATATTCTGTTTCACTAGGCTATACATAACATTTATCTAAATACATGACGACCCTGTATTTGGAGAAATATATCGATGATGGAAAAATTAACTGGTACGTTTTAATCAACATTTCTCTTAATAGGTAAAAAGTAGTAGACTGGAAGAGAAACAGATAAAAATGACAACACAAAGTATTTGTGGTCCTTTTTTTATCTAGAGCTACGCCCTTACCGCACCAAGCTAACTAATTGATGGAAAGTGGAATCTACATATTTTTTGCAACCCCAAAGAGAATATTTTTAATATATGAAACAAACATAACTCAAAATAAGCGAAAAGTTGAGATGAATCTTTCTTTATGCAGAGTCTTCAAATAAGTTTTTTGATTGTTCTTCATTTGTACTTTAAAATGTTTTTATATTTTCTCTTTTCAGAATCAAAAGTATCATAGGAACAAACAAAATTAATGATACTCTATCTAATAGTTAACCACTTTGATTATATTTAACTCATTTATATAAGTTAAGGTACTACGTACTATTTCATGAGCTGGATGTTTAAAAAATAGCAAGATATTGTTCTTAATTTTATATTACCTAAGCGCGCAGCTATAGTCAACAAACCTTGACTATATACAAATTTAGCACTTTAAAACATTTCTCACTGTTTTAAATTACATGTTTAGTATAAATCCACATATATTAAAGCTAAAGATAGTTTACTAAAACTAATAAACCTAAAATATTTGTTTAATAGTCATAAATATTTGTATATACTTTCTAAATTACATGGTGTGTAAATATGCTTAGTTCTGACGTACCAAAATAGTTTCTAAAGGCATCCAATTTTCAAAAATCTGCTAGAATAATGCAATTTCAATTATACTCTAGATGCATCTAACTTTCAAAATTCTGGTCAGACTAGGACCATACCAAATGGCTTTAGGGGCAGGTAATTTTCAAAAATCTCCATAAAAGATCATCCCAAATAGCTTTTAGAGCATCCATTTTCAAAATATTTATGGGGGAAGACTAATTTAAATAGATTCTAGAGGAAAATTATTTTTAACAAACTTCTGGGCAAAGACTTCTCTGATAATCTGCTAGAATCTTCTAAATTTTTAAAATTTTCAAAGCAAAGAACCATACGAATAGTTTTTAGGTGGATCAATTTTTCTTGCAAAATTTCTGGAAAGGGTCCTTGGACTCCCCTTTGGGTTGGATGGTCCCCTGTACAATACACAAATAGGGTTCCACCACCATTGTTCTCCACTTTGAGTAAACCCGAAAAGTATCCCGGTTTGTGAGGAAAATGTTAAGCCTACCATGGCACATACTATAAATTCCCCAAAATTTACAAATTGTAAAGAGTACTGGAAAAACAGCCTTGCAACATTGTATCTAAGCTAAGCTCACTTACATTATTAAAATCGTTGACCTTGGTCACCATAAAAAGAATTGAAATAGCATTTAGAGACATTATATTTATAGTAATAATTTGTCTTCATCTCCTCCAAAATCTAATTCTGGACACAGCCTTGATTGGTTTCCCCCCTTCCTCAAATACATTTTCTGGGTGTGCCTCTGAATATATTAATAACATGAACTTCACTAATTATTAGATGCTTTGGCTCATTTTCTTAAGATATGGCATGGATAGATGTTAATTTAAACACAAATACTAAGAACACTAAATAAGATTTTCTTAAAGCCAAAGAGTAAATAAATGTTGCGGTGCCCGACACAAACTTTCTAAATTATTACCTAAAAATGGAGATATTTACTCAATACTCATAAGATACGAAACTATATAAAGGATATTGTTGTAGAAGCAGTTCATCAAAACCATACATGAAATACTGACGGAAACATATAGAGAAAAATGTAACATGCTTGTTCGCCAAAAGCATAACATTCCACTCTTGATTTTATGAATATATATGTATATATATTTGTCAATATCTTAGAAACTATTGATTTTATAAAAATATATTTAAATTATAAGTTTTTATTTTTAACTTACTAAAGCGTATAACCCGAACGAGTAGTAAGACGTGGTGCTAAATATTATTATTTAACGTACTACAATTTTGTCTGTGCCAAGATACGAGTTTTAAATAAAATCATCAGAGCCAATTTCAAGAAGATCGATCATTTCTCTTTTGGCCTTTACGTAAATTACCCTGAATCCAAAGGAATTATAGATAATTCCAAAAACCTTCAGGGAAACCCTAGATACCAAGTTTTAGGATTATTGGTAATATAGTTTCGGCTCTAGGCTGAGAGACAGACAGACAGACAGACAGACATACAGACATACATACAGACACACAGACAGACGGCATTGCGAAAAAACCTATTTCGGTTTCTGGAGGTCATGAAGAAATATTGAGTTCGACTAATTTAACAATCACAATACTCTCTCTCTCAAGGGGATTGCAAGAATGTAGAAGTGTAAATAAGAAAAAAAATTGTGTAATAATTTTGAATTATTTATTTAAATTACACCTGGCACTGTGTTATCTTTAAAATATAGTACAAATAGTCCACTTATTTATAATAATAATATTGAAATAAAAGCTATGCTCGACCATTAAATGTTATCTTGTCGACAGGCCTATCAACTCCAATAATAATAATAATTCGAATATTCTAATTTATAATGTTTTTGAACAAAGTTATTTGTGTTTAATTTCTCCAAATTAAAACGAGTTGATAGAATATAATCTGACAATAGGTCAATTTCTAATAATAAGGCAGTCAGAAAGTGTCTGACAAAATCATTAACTTAATCATTTTAATATATGTGTTGTATAATAAACCCTAATCAAAAGACAATGTTTTAATAACTTAACTAAGCCCATGTACTTTAACCAAAGCATATTATTCTGAGTACAAATGAAATTGAATAAAACGTAAAAGGTATTTTTGATAAAGAGCTTTAGTTGACTTAGAGTAACTATTACTTATTTCTAATAAGTTTAAAATTTACTAACTTACTTATTTCTAATAAGCTGAAAATTTACTTAAAAAAAGTTCTAAATTCAACCATTTTGAAATTGTTTTAGATATTTTAACAAATTAAGTCAATTTTCATCATTTATATAAATATAAACTTTTTTTTTAAAAAAAAGGCCAACATTTTGAGAAAGAGGTTTTAATACTCCACGCCTCCTATTTCTAACCAATGCTAGTATATATTTCTCTTTTATCAAATATAGTTCATATTCAGATAATATGAAGAACGTTCCTTTTGTGGAGGAATGGTCTTGAGTTTATCAGAAACTTACAACACCATGAACCATGCTTCATTTCCTTACCCCTTGGATACGGCTTTATAATTCATTACACCAAGCGCTATAGTCATTCATCATTAGTTCTTTACTATGGCTGCTCCATTTCCTGCCATCAAGATATCACTTGAGCTCTCCTCGTCGGTTAGTTTCTATTTCCCGTTTCAGGGTGTTGGCACCACTGGCAGTCACGTGACCGGATGTGAGATAAGAGCTGGACTTGTGGCTTCTTGTAGCAGAGTTATCATTTCTTGTTGGTTGACGCGCATGCGCTAGATTCATGAGAGGGGAAGAAGTTATTGACCCAAATTTTAGCCAATATTTGTTAATCTTCATCATCTACTATAATTGACGTTTTTGTGAGATTAATATCAGACAGTGTATGTAAAAAAAAAATGGCTAATTCATGTACTGTATCTATGCAGGGGCCAAAGGGCAGTTTTCTATCCTCCCCCCCAAGATCGTAGTAATTGTAATAAAAGCTC
Organism: Timema monikensis; assembly: GCA_902151445.1. Taxonomy (NCBI): domain Eukaryota; kingdom Metazoa; phylum Arthropoda; class Insecta; order Phasmatodea; family Timematidae; genus Timema; species Timema monikensis. The sequence continues at coordinate 15,643 of CABFVZ010006485.1, forward strand.
ATCCATAGTATGTACAATACAACTGTAATATAGAGCACTGAAGATATGTCAAAAGCATCAGCTAAACTTTAAAATCAAACTTATTGATTTGTATTCAAAATTTCTAGTAAAATTCCCAGTTATAAATATGTACAGTTATTATAATTGTTGTCAATTATTTGCCTCAGTCTCCCCCTATTTCCTTAAGTAAATTTCCAGGCACGCCAATGAAAGAAACTAATCCATGTTAACAGGTACTAAAAAAGGACGTGCTTATATTGTTTTACAAGTTTATATATAGAATTTTCTCTGAAGACTGACATGTGAAATTTTATTTCGTTCAATCCTTTGTGAGTTGATAAGGGATTACTATCAAGTGACAATTACCTTTTGGTGGGTTAACAGGGTGGGAGAGTTGATTTAAATGGCACACACTAATGAAACTAACCAATCCTTGTTACCTTACCTCGCTTATGATAACCTTTATTCTACGAACAAAGACCTAAGCGCTTCTAGGACGGCTTCTGTATTACCTCCTGGTAACTTCCCTCTTTCGCTTCTTTATAAATACAATGCCACAGAGTTGGCTGTTAATATAGCATTAGATGAAGATAGTCACAGTTGAACACCTAATTTTACCAAAAATCCAAGTTGAAAAACTACCTTTATCTTAGTTCATCAGATTCTAATGACACAACTTTTGAACAAATTAAGTATCCCTTTCAAATATTTCATATTACTTTTCTCAATATTACACAGTACTCAGAACATTATTCTGCGGTGTACGCTTTTAAGACGTTTGATTATATTTGGATTTATTGTTGCTAGCATCAGTCCAGTAAAGTTCATACCAAACTATAGCTAATACTACTTTGTAAGTCACGTTAATTCGTTAATGATATGAAAGCTCTGTTTATTTAAATGTACAGTACATTAATTTAGAGCTGTTCATTTTAGAGCTATCAATAGTTCATTATGCTCGAATGTAAAACCAAACTTATACTGATTCAACAAGGTTGTAATTTTACTTATCTATTCCCCTTTAATTTTTCAAACAAATGGACACCCCGCCTCAAACATATTAGCTTTTGATGATACACTTGGTATCAAACACTCAACCCTAGCGACAGAAATGTAATATTTAGTTTAAAAGACGAACCCATCGACAAATATTCAATTATTTTGGGACTGTTTGGAGAAAATAACTCTTTCCTTGAAGAGAGAGATCTCATTTCTTTCAACAATTCCATGGAGTGTACTATATTTCCTAGGAATTATGTATTTTATTTAAAGAATATTTTACTAAATCAATGGGGAATTGATAATGCACAGAACAAATTATATATTTCTGTAACACTGTCTATTATTTCATGTATGCTCTTTTATGAAATGCATATGTTCTTTTTTTCATTATGTTTCCTTAACAATGTAGGTTGTTTCATTCCACATATTTTACGAGTTTTAAGTTTAATTTAGATAAAGGTATGATAAAGGCGGTGCGCCGTGCCATTAATTGGTAGTAACTTATAGTGTCCATACCATTTATTGGTCTTAACTATAGTGTCCGTACCATTTATTGTTCTTAACTTATAGTGTCCGTAACATTTATTGGTCCTAACTATAGTGTCCATATCATTTATTGTTATTAACTTATAATGTCCATACCATTTATTGGTCCTAACTATAGTGTCCGTACCATTTATTGTTCTTAACTTACAGTGTCCGTACCATTTATTGGTCTTAACTATAGTGTCCGTACCATTTATTGGTCTTAACTATAGTGTCCGTACCATTTATTGGTCTTAACTATAATGTCCGTACTATTTATTGTTCTTAACTTATAGTGTCCGTACCATTTATTGGTCTTAACTATAGTCTCCGTACCATTTATTGTTCTTAACTATAGTGTCCGTACCATTTATAGGTCTTAACTATAGTGTCCGTACCATTTATTGTTCTTAACTTATAGTGTCCGTACCATATATTGTTCTTAACTTACAGTGCCCGTACCATTTATTGGTCTTAACTATAGTGACCGTACCATTTATTGGTCTTAACTATTGTGTCCGTACCATTTATTGGTCTTAACTATAGTGTCCGTACCATTTATTGATCTTAACTTATAGTGTCCGTACCATTTATTGGTCTTAACTATAGTGTCCATACCATTTATTGTTCTTAACTTATAGTGTCCGTACCATTTATTGGTCTTAACTATAGTGACCGTACCATTTATTGGTCTTAACTATAGTGTCCGTACCATTTATAGGTCTTA
>CABFVZ010006486.1:0-17892 GCA_902151445.1 Timema monikensis
AGTGGTAGAAAGTCAATGTTATTTGGGGATTGTTTATTAATTGTTCAGTGTTAGAAAGTCGTTTAATAATATTTGGGGATTGTTTATTTATTGTTCAGTGGTAGAAAGTCAATGTTATTTGGGGACTATTTGTTTATGTTTCAATTCCAATGGTAATGTAATGTGTAATGAGGATGTTAGGCAAAATACCTATAATTTATTGTTACAGATATCATAAAAATTACTTGATATAAGTTCATTTTGGGGCATTAGGGTTTTGTACAGCTGATTTTTGCCTATTTTAATGTATAATGTATATTTACAAAATTTTAAAAATTAACTTTGTATTGCATTATAACAGTTGGAATGTACAGTAGTAGAGGCTTTGATTTCCAACACAAATAAGATATTTCTTATTTCTTCAACCAGGATTCAGTTGTTCAAAGAATTTGTCCCTGAAATAATCTTACCTCCACACACAGTATAAACTAGATGTATCTGCAGCTTTGTATTATGCCAGCCATTGCTAACAAGATACTGACTATTGCTAACAACAATCTGTGTGAAGATGATGAACTGTCGATACATATTGTGAAACAATTGTTGATGGACACTGTACAAACTAGTTTGGTTTTCATTGCTGCCAACTAATCTGCATTACCAGATGTGATAAGTGTCTTGAAGAGAAAAATAAAACATGTCATAGACGATGTTGTGCAGAAAATTCAAGGGGTTCCAGTTGTTGCAGGCAGAACTGTACAAGAAAGATGTGAGCAGGTTCTTGCTAATAATCGAGACTTTCACCTCTAAGAATCATCCCAATGTTTCATCTGATATTGAGCCAATCACTGCAACGTTGTTTAAATATGCTCCAATAGCGTCAGTAGAAGTGGAGAGATCATTTACGATACTGAAAAATGTGTTGTCTGATAGAAGAAAAAACTTAAAAGTCAGAAATTTGAATACGTATCTTGTTGTAATGTACAATCAATGACTTCCAAGGACTATTGTGTGCTGACAGTGATATAGTAGTCTAATCAGAATGTCAAGCGTGTTTGTTTCCAGCCTGTGGCTTGGTCACTTTAATAAATGCCTCCATCTTTCACCATTCTTCCTCCTTTAATCACTTTAATTCTCCTCCTCTCCCTTGCACACTTTCTGTTACCTTCTAATCATCATCATCATCATCATGAAAGGGAAATGTGTAAGTGTGAAAAGTATAAGAAGAAATGAAGAGAAAAGTGTTTGTCTATAGCTAGGACTAACCTAAATATCCTTTAGGTAGGCTTCCTTCATTATCACTTACTTTATATTAATGTTTAGTGTTTCTACAACTATGGCACAAATTATTAGTTATTACCAATAAACAAACAACAAAATCATTTTTGTTAAGTTATTAACATGAAATGTGGACTGTAGGAGTGTTTATAAATTTTAACCATCAATAGTACAATGACTTTTGAGAAATAAGTAGTAAATAGCAGATATGTTATGTGATTGCGAGTACTCTTATTTCAATACAGATCTTGAGCTTAAGCTCATGATCGAAAGTTTTGTGGGATCGTAATTTTCGAGCTTCCACTTGATGTACTTAATTATCAGTTTTTTAAATGCAAGTATAAGCATAGTCTTAATTATCAGTTTTTAAAATGTAAGCGTAAGCATAGTCTATTTAATTGAGATAATATCAGCATTTTCACTTATAAATCATTCAGTTACTTAACAAATTGTTAAAAATTAATCTCAATTTTCCTATTAATATTGTAATAAAGCTTTAAAACCATTTTTGACATGTAAGTTTATTCAATATTGTCGTCCAATTTGAATTATACCTGATGGAAGTTGTTTACTTGAGTTGCCATGACAAAGCAATGAAAATAAAAATAGCTAAATAGATTACTAAATAAATGAATGATTCTTTTTACTATTTTTACCTGTTTCTTTCTAAAATTATAATTTATGTTAGATTTAAAATATAATATCAAAAATATATTATATTAAATGTTTTCAAACTTAAGATATTTAACACTCGTATTAATGAATATGTTTAGCTACCAAACTATCTCTAGTTTAGTTACTATTTGGTTATAGAATTATGTTGGTTAACCTGTTTAAAACCAATGTTATTATTATTTATTGCAACACATATTTTACCAAACTCATCACATTTCTATTAAAAAAAAAGCACTTACTATTTTATATTGTTTGCTAGAAATATTATTTTTAATTTTAAAGCATCAACTTTTATAAGCATTATAGATTAAATTAAAGTAAATTTATCAATAAAATAATGTTTAGCGAGAGCCCGTACAATGTGCATGTTCAACTGTGCATAGAGGAATGAAAATAGAACAAAAGACGTGATCAAGCACGATTACACTATGGAATAATAAACAAGGTACAAAACATTTCTAATTGTTTGTGAGTCTTAACGTTTTCTTATAGGGTAAATTAAGCTTCTGAAGCATATTTTGGGGAAATATTAGCTTATTAAAACAGCAAATGTATTAACTTTTTATCAAGACAGTGTAGAAACACTCTACAATAATGTAAAGTGATAGTGAAGGAAGCCGACCTGAAAGAATTGTTAGGTTAGGCCTAGATATAAACAAACACACTTCTCTATTTCTTATTACACTTCCCACTTTTTCAAACTTCCACAGTTGCACATTGTTTTGAATTTTCTGAAATATTAATTTTTCATATGAAGAGACATTAATAAAAAGTAATATTCCTGAAAATTCAAACTAATGTGCAACTGTGGAAGTTGGAAAGTGTAGAAGTTTAAGAAGACATGAAGAGAGAAGTGTGTTTGTTCTTATTTAGGCTTAACCTAACTATCCTTTCAATTTGTCTTCCTTCACTATCACTTACTTTACATCACTGTGCAGTGTTTCTACATTGTCTTACTATAAAATTCCAAGCCATCATGCAATTATTCATTTTATTAACTTCTTTTTATAATTGTTGGTGTAATTTTAATGTCCTTAAAGACATGAGTGTTGAAACCATTTTAATTATTTGTTTTTTTATTTTATTTTTATTTTAGTGTTGTTCTTATATTTCGATTATTTAACCTTTTTTTTTCCAAAAGTATTTACTTTTATAAAAATGAGTGTCCTTCATATTTTAAGAACATGTGTATTAATATACTTTTTAACATTTTAAAATTATAACTAGGCCTATACTTGAACTAGACTCGAACTCAGGAGTTTTTAGAAATACTCAACCTAAGTTCGGCTCGAATGAAAAAACCCAAGCTCACAGACCCCGACTATGCTAACCTTTTTCTTTTCCTCAGCCAACATTTCTTTAGTTCTTTTCCTTTTGCGGGCTATCATCTTTGTCTCTTCCTGCAGATTTGTATCTAGACTGGTCTTTTCGTCAAACTTGGCATTCATTTCTTCCTTTTGTAGAGATTCTGCTGCAATTATTCTGGACAAACAAACAAGTCTTGCCAAACAGTTCAAATTCAAAGAAAACTTTCCTATTTTCACAAAAACAATCTAAATCACTTTTTGAAAAACTTAAAGAGAAACATAAATTTGATTTTTTTGTTGCTAGTTTGCATATTTTAATGTTTATTTGAAGGCAAAGGACATGCACATTGGTAGTCTAGTCACTTTTAAAAGAATGGATGTTTTATAACTTGTATGACAGAACGCCTAATAATAGTTTAAACTACTGAAAACATACAATCACAAACTGGAAGACCCAGAATGATAAGAATGAAGTTCAAGAAAATTTTATAATGGAAATAACATCCCTTCTGCATTCTTTTAGGAATAAACATTGACTTTATAGATCAAGAATAAAAATCCCTAGGGGCCGATGTTTCAATATTGAATTAAACCATTGGTTAACTAAGCTGAGGTTTAATATAACCCCGGGTTACAACTTCAGGTTAACGTAGTTTACTATTTGAATGGCTTTCTTTGTGGGGGTTAGTTGACTTGGGGTTAATTTGTTTGCTGCAGAGGTTGGTAGTATATTTTTACTCAAATGTCACTTGAACAAAAATATTTGTTAGTGGAAATAGGAACAAATGAATGCTGAAATACATTAATAATCATTTACTAATTTAATTTTAAATACATTCGCAAGTCTTTTGCATGTTTTGGACACATTTTACTTATATATTATATACTAATATTCCCTCCAAAAACTATTATATTATTTTTAAATCTACTTAATAAGTTTAATTATTTATTTTATCCTGCTTAAGAATAAACTAGAGTGTTTAAAAAGGGGGGTGGAGGGTGCGCAAAAACCAGGCACTATTTTATATGAACTAGTAAATAAATAATAGTTTAACGTCATCACTGTGCGGGATCTTAATATTTCAAGAAAAACGTGTTAATAATGCTTGAAATATTAGGTTGTCAGTTTGGAATAGTTTATGATAATAAAAAGGATTACTAATTGCATATTATAATTCTTTAATAACCCGGTAATTACCATTAACTTAAACCTAGATAACGCAAATTAAAATTTTGAACATCAGTTTAATATCTACGTTTCTCTATGGTTTTGGTGAGTTGTTTAAATGTTGCAAACACAAAAAGGTTTTCGAATAATTATAATATGATTAAGGTATCATTTGATTCTCCGTATTCCTGTGAGGGAAATTATTGTATACAATTATTTATTACTTGCTATTTTGTATAAATATACTGTATTTTATTCACCATAACCTTAGAGGTTACCACAGCTGTGCAAGAATAATTTTTTCTCGACGAATAGGTTCAGGTTTCAAGTGAAACTTTAATAACTGTAGGGTAAGGGACTTAATACAAATATGCCTGGACCTGTATGAAGTGCTCGAAAAAGGAATTAAAAATGCAAGTAAAAGTAGTTTTTCCACATAACTATGATATATTTAAATAAATAAAGCATTGTAAAGGCCCACGTTTCAATTGATATGACTGGCTGCCAAAAGATAGGCTAGGCATTATTATATTCCATTAGCCAAACTACTCAATCATCAAATAATATTGTATTATTAATTGGTTTAGTACTAACGATCACCATAAATCTATATATTTTTCATTGATTTGTTTTATAACTCCAATAGCTAGGCTCTCATTTGTTATCTTTCAAAACTATCTCCAATAGTTTTCATAAATCTAAAACTTTTTTTTTAATCAAGAAATTCTTCAACACAATTATTAGTTCTTGTTGAAATGTAGGATTTTTAAGCTTGTTAAAACATTCCAGCATATCATAAATATCTGAATATGAATCCAATAGCATCATTAAACTTTATCTTAACTAAATCCAACAACACACATTGGAATGTTTTGAACAGTCAGCTGAAAGAGTGGTGGCCATGTTGTTCTATGCAGTAATTAACTTGAGGTTTACTCACTAACCTCAACACCTTCTTCGAGTTAGTGAAACCTCAAGTTTAAGCTCAGGTTATGTAATAACTTAACAATGAAACAGATAATAAACATCTTAAGCTCAGGTTATAATTGAACATCGACAAAACCTGACATTTAAAGAGTGGCCCTAAGTCAACCACCCCAAATATTCATTTAAACTAGTTTTGGTGGATTTTGATATAATATAAACCAGATAATTTTTTTTTTAAGTTTTTATCTAAAAAAATATTTTGAGTTATGATAGTTTAAAATAAATCCATTATTTGAGTAAATAGTGATTAGATTTTAAACCAAGTTAACATACTCCATTTAGGTGTATCAGCTCTAAGAAACAGTGTGTCAAAAAGGAAACAAAAAGGTATTGGCTGCTTCTTGAAGAAAATTGATCGTTAAAGCCCGATCCCATGACCTAGGTTTCATTTTACCAGAACTCGGGAAAGACTGTGAAATGTGAGACACAACTTCCTAAAAGAGGGAACCAACAAACGAAAAATGGAGTGTGATATTATGGAAAATATTTGACTCATAATTTTTAGGAGCATTTATGTTCGTACAAAGAAAAATTAAACATATATTTTGGAATTTATTTAAGATAATTTAAAAAGATAGTTTGAAAATCTATCTTATTATTACTTCCTGTGTGATAAATTTCATTTAAGACAAACAAGTTTGATGCTAGAGTGAAATATTCTCAAAAACCAAGATTTTGCAAGTTAAGAACTTAAATTTGAAACAAACTGAACTGTTTGTTGTCAATATTTTCTCAGTTTGGACAAATAATAATAATAATAATAAAGATGATGATGATGATGATGATAATGATGATGATAATGATGATGGTGATAATGATGATAATGATAATGAAAATGATAAAGATAATAAAAATAATAAAAATAATAATAATAATAATTTAACATTATAAGAATATAGTGTAACCTTGTTATTTTCATATTTGTAACAAAAACAGACAAAGACTACATACTTTTTCAATTCATTATCAGCCTTCTGGATCTCATTTTTCTCTTGAGTGATTCTTCTTAAGTCTGCCTTCATTTCGGCCATTGAATCATCCAAAGATTTTCTGCTCATTTCTTTCTCTAAAATCTTCTGCTCAGTCTCGCGGCTAGGGACACAAGATAAGTTTAGAATTAAATTGCATCATTCATTTATTTTATTTATATATTTTTTTTTGTGCACTTGGGTGTCAGAAATGGAAATCGTCATCAAATATTTCAAAGTAACGTTAAAAAAGTATAGGTGGAAATAACATAAAAAGGTCAAGATGACTTAATAGCTAAAAGGAATAATAAATACACAATTATACTTGAAAGAGAAATATTATCAAAGGATAATTTTCTGTATTCTTTATTTGACAATGGTAAAATTGGGATCAGTGAAATAGTTTTTTAAATTTCAAGACAATTGATTTTAATTTCAGAATCCTTATGAGTTAAACACTTTTAAAATTATTGTAATTAACTGAATACTTGGCAGCATAACCGCCCTACCGAGTCGCAGCTGACTGTGGTATCTGATAGCTTGAGAAACATTTATTTGCTCATATGTAGCTGACAATTTCACATGTCTATCAGAGACTCAGGCTTAAGGGTGTCGATGCCCCTGAAATAATATTCTTACAGCCGATTATCTTTAAGTTGATAAATTACATTAGCTTGATGTTTACCGAACTTCCCCCACTACTTATTTCAAAAGTTTGACTCCCTTGATCGATGCTATTGAAATCAGATGCCTAGCGACCATCATAAAGAGAGGTCTGTGTTGCTGGCTCCTGTGAAAGTTATCTTGGGAAAAACTTGTTTTGTCTAGTTTAAATGACAGCTATCGACATTGCATGGGTATAAACATTTGTCCCAGCTTTGTTGGGTTGAAGAAAGCCTATTTTGTTTCTTTAGCAGCTTGTAAGTTTAATAACACAATACATATAGTATTATATTTGGAAGAAGGTATAGGAAAGGTGGATAGAAACATATAAAAGGGACAAACACAATATGACCTATACAATGAAAAGAAGAACACAGTTCACACTTTACACTGCTGCCAATGGACAAAGAGGTAATGGTTGCCTCTAAGAAAATAGATTTTCTTTAAAAGGCAACCATTACCTCTTTGTCCATTGGCAGCAGTGTAAAGTGTGAACTGTGTTCTTCTTTTCATTGTAAAGGTCATATTGTGTTTGTCCCCCTTTTATATGTTTCTATCCACCTTTCCTGTATCTTCTTACAAATATAATACAATTACCTCATAAAGCGAAGAGAGGTTTGCCTTATAGACAATACATAAAGTGTGAATCCAACTAAAAGTAACAATTTTTAGAAAATACAAACATAGTTTTCTGTGATCACTACAGAAAATATTTTACTATATTATAAGTATTATTTTAGAGGTATTGATATTATTATCTGAGTCTAACGAACCAGTTTATTTAAACTTAATGAAGAATAAGTTTTTTAGAACTTTAATTAAGTATAGATTTGGCAAAATTAAAATTAAATTTTTATATACATAGATTTACATCTTTAATAATAATTATGTGTTCTGTGATTTATTGATATGAACCCAAAAATAACTAAGAAATATTATATTATATTCATTTAGCTTTGAAATAATTTTCCATTAGCACGTGTCCATTAGCCCCGCAGCTAAGGGGCATGGGTAGGTTACCACCCCTCACCCCCTCCATTTCTAGAATTGAGAAGAGAGTGTAAGCGTGCACAGCGTGTGACTGATGGAGGTACCAGTTGGAATACAAAGGGGATGAAATCAACGCACCACTCCCCCTCCCTTCTCCAAGAATTTGTTTGATTTTTAGAGATTATTCCTTGAAAAACAAACATTTTAATTGACAATGACATCCGTCACGTGTTGTAGCAGAATCTCAAGCCTACATTAGTAAACTACCAATGGACTTTACATCAATGGGTTTCTAAAAATAACTAAGTGCTTTGTTCTTTCCAGGCGTTGCTAACCATTAGTTACCATAAAGTTATTGTCTTTCCCAAACAATTGTAATCATAGTACTGATGTGATGTATTTGTAAACTCATGAAATTGATACACAAAGTTAATTTTCATATTTTCTAAATAAAATTGTTGGTAGTTTATAGTGCCTTTACTATATGCTTCAGTGAATGCTAATGGTGAGAGTGTGAGAGTGTGACTGACATGCCCAGCTGATAGTCAATATTCAGCATCTTTGTGTATTCATTTTTAAGCTTGAGATATTTCAAGGCCTCATTCTTGGGCTCCTCCAGAGCGTCCTTCTCCTTCTCAACCATCTTGACACGGTTCAGTTTCTCAGACCGCTCCTGGTTCAGATCATTTCCTAGCTGGATGATTTTCTGCAATGGTTCCTGCAAGTATGCAAAAACCAAACAAATACAGTATATTCAGGTTAATTAGGACAAATCAGAACTAGATTAATTTGACCCTAATATAAAAATATCATCATGGCGTCTACAAGCAAGCTATACCGACCGGTTATGGCGAGGATGTAGAAAACACAAGAAAATACCAAAGGTTTTGCAGTTTTTATAGCAAAATATATTTTTGGGCAAGATAAATAAAATATTACTTCAGTACAAACATAATAAGAGTTTAACTTTCTTCACATGGTGATTTCAACAAATGTTGAATATCCGTCATGAAAATAATAGCATAAAATGATAACATTTTTTAAATGAAGAGAATATATCATCATTAAATTCCAGAACACTCTTGACAGATATTCTGTGGTCTGGCTCAGTTTTTTATCCAAGCCGTAAATTTTCCACTACCGTCTTGCTAGACCTGTCGTAGCTTCATCTGCCTTATAATCTAACTTAAATCTAAAACAGACACAAAATCCAGTCCCCGTCCATTAGTTCATCACTGTGAAAGGGTAAACCCACATTTCACAAATGATAAATTCTTCAGCCATTCCAAGAATCAAACCCGGGACCCTTAAGTCAGAAGTCGGTAGACAGACATGCTACCCACTGTTCTAAGGTGTCAGATTAGCTCTTCATATGAAGAAAATTAAACCCTGTGTTAGTGTATAGCCCGAACGGGTAGTAAGATGTGGTGCTGGCAAAATAAAATCTATGTTTGTGCTGAAGCTATTATTGATTTCTTTTGGCCAACTGAAAAAATATTCTAATGGAGGAAGAAAGTTATAAATAGAATGTGTTATTTGAAGAAAGCACAGTGTGATTAAGATTGATTGGTAAAGAAGTGTATTTAAAAGTAATACTGGTGAGGTTTTACAAGGAACTAGACTGCTCAAGTTGAGATGGAAGGTACGAAAGAGAGGACAATGGTAGGGGTAGATAAGAATGTTTATTCCTCTATCTCAGGTATGAGACTTTTCCACTACGATCCTAGACACAAACATGTTCTGATTACTCTACATATCTTCAAAAGCTTCCACACAACTCATTTTATCACAATCTTCACCCAAAATGTTTTTGTTGGAGCTGTTGTCTGACGAATCGCCCTACAAATGGATGATAATACTATCTGATACCTTATCAATCCTTTGCTCTGATTTCAAGTATTCTTCTTAAATTTTCTTTGTGTGTGTGTGTGTGTGTGTGCAATGTATCGCACTTAGCATTTACCTCCACTAGGCTCATAACTGTATTTACATTGAATGTAACGTTCTTATTATAAATGTAGTCCTTTACCTGTGCCCATATCAATTCTCTGGATTGAATGAAGGTGGACACAGAACAGAATGTCCATACTTTGCTAGCAATGTATTCATCCTATATGTCTTAAATCATGATTTGTGCAGTCGAATAAGTGAATATAATTCAGGTTTGAGCAGTATTACTGAAGGAAACATCGTGTTGTTTCAACCAAATCATAATTACTAATTTATACAAAAATGTCAGTGGTGGGTCTGATTGAACGTTGTGGAAGGATGTGTTGTCAATAACTAGTACACCTTCAGGTGGCAAGTTAAGGATCAATTTGTTTTCCATACATTTTTCATACAATGTAATGTAACTGATTTGCCCCTAAAAAGTATGTGAAAGCATTGACAATAATATCATCCTAATTTTATAAACGTATCTTATTTCATTTAAATTATATAGTATATTAAATGGCGCTTAAAGCACTTCTTCTTCTAAGAAGGCAAAAGCCACTGATCAGTGACGTCACGCACGTGACACCAGCCAAGTCATGTTGACAATATATATTTTTCAAATAATAACTTCCTCTTCTCGAAGGTTCGAAGAGAGATTTTAAAATGTAACTTGAGTCATTTTCCGGCCCTCGAAGCTTCTAGTAAGACCGAGATGTTTTTGTCTTGTATTTTGTTTTTCTAAACTAAACCTTCTCGAAGCTTCCATGAACAAGGAATATATACAAAGTATGGTGCAACGTAAAGGCAGTGGTCAGTTGGCAGTTGGTGTCCAATACTGACAGAACTCACTTGGCGTCTAGCAACACCTGTCCGCGCTAGCCCGCGTATATATTTCGACATGATCTATTTTCGCATTAATTTAACTGATTCAGNACATGATCTAATTTCGCATTAATTTAACTGATTCAGAATAAAAAAATATGTCAAAATGAAAAGTGTATTAATCATAATCCTTCAATAGGCGCCCATCGCGGTAACGTAAATCCAGAACGTTACAACAATGGTGATGTTTTTTTAAATAGTAGGCATTACACAGCTGCTCAATACTCCCTACGTTACTGATACTGTTTGTTTGTCCTTGAATTAACCCACACATGCGTACATGGTGTTTTGCCGCTGCGCAGCCATAACATTAACATAGCATTAACTAAAGATATAAGCAAACAAAATATATGTATGTACACTCCATCTAACCGGAAAGTATCAGCCTACCTTAACAAATTACAACATGATTCTATCTTAGAAGTTATACCATGCTGGAATAATGCTAGGTAAGTTTGCTACATTAAAGAGTAAACGAATAGTACATATAATGTAAATACTATGTAAAATGACATATTACATAATAATATCAGTTTCAAGTAAAGGTTACACATTATTTAAGAGTTCTCGCTTTGAAAAAAAATGATCAAGTGTAACTTGACATGTTCTCCTTAATTTTATTTACTTAGCACCGCGTGTAGCTACCCAATCAGGTTATATGCTTTAGTACTAATTACACTTGTGGGTTAGGAATGGAGAAGGTTGAATTTAGAGGAAGTGAACCCACTTCCGTGTGGAGAGAGAGCGGGAGAGAGTGGAAAAACCACCCAAGGTTCCCCTGACTTAGATTCAAACCTTGGTCTCCCTGTCCTCGCCTGTCTAGCTCAACATAAAACTAGCAAGTTAGCTAACTACGCCACCGAGGAGGGTATTCTCCTTATGGTTGAAGTTTATAATTATTATTATAACCCTTAAATGTATTTTATTTTAGTAAGATTTTAACAACATAGTTTTTTTAATAAAACAAACCAGTTAAACGTTTGACCCATTTTGATTTATATATATATATATACACAGATTTATATATATATATATATATATATATATAAAAACTAGAGATAGGTATCAGTTTTTCTTGATCCCAATTCTTAAGTTCAACCTCGATTCTTGATTCTGGTTCCTAAACATTTCCTTTTTATTATTTTTCCAAGCATTATTACACAGAAAATCTAACGTGTCTGATACACTACTTCCCCCTCAATGCCGAACTTGGACTCGACCATTACAGCATATGATAGCTTGAAACTTTAATCTCACAATCTTATAGACATTTATTAAACTAACTAAAAGTCTTCAAAACAAAATATCCAAATAAACTCAAAATTAATGCCAATAAATTGTGGACTTTTAATGGAAAGTACGCATTTCACATTTTACAAAAATTTCAAGTTGTCCGCCATAACTGATCACGTTGACTCGTTAGAAATTAGTGATGAAGTTTTGGCAACAATATATCGATAATCTATTGAATTAAAATAAATATAACTTTTTTGTTTCATTTTTATTAACTACATCGATTTTTGTTCTATTTTTATCACACTTGTCTTATTCAAAGAGTTAAATAAAACATTAAAAATTGAAATGCAATAAAGAATATAATTACAGGATAGCGGCCATTTTAATTTGATAAAAATATCATAGCTTTCAATATACATGTTGTAATATATCAATATATTTCAGAAAATTACCATTCTATTCTATGTATTTTATATCAATTGTATGTTTAGAATCGATTAATTTATTTTAACAGTCTCACTTAACTTTAACTTTAAAAAAAAGTGTGTCAAAGTTGTTTACCTCTTGATACTGTCATAATGTCAGATCAAATTATATTCGAGACCATTTATTTTTCATGTAGAGCACCTTAAAATGTTATGGTTGTATTATATTCGGGATCATACTATATTCGGGCCATTATGGTATATTTAAAATATGCTGGTATTTAAGTGAGACGGCAACTAAATTAATATGAGAGATAATCAATTATTATCCATTTTGAAAGTTGCCATTTTGTTGAGACCTAAGAATCGAGTAACAAGAATCGTAATACTAAGATCGAGTCTCAATTCTTTTGATACCAGTAAGAATCGAGGATAGCAAGTTTGACAGCCCTAATAAAAACACAAAAAAGTTATCTATATAGGCCCTAGACTTATAAATATATACAAACAATTTTAAAAAATTGTAAAATAATGTAATACAAATGAAAGGATAGTTGGGTTAGGCATCAGGAATGTGGAGTCTGTAAGCCAAGACTTCAACACCGACTCCTATTTTATCTACTGTTTGACTTCCGACACTGACTCATACATAAATGGCTAAAATATATTAGCAAATAAAAACAAATTTAATTCATTACTATGCTTAGATACAGATTACTTTAGGGGAAGCTTCTTTGATATTGTGGAGGTATTTTAAATAAATTTGTCAATCCAAATTACAAATATTGGTTTTACAAAATAAAAAGTAAAAAAATTAAAATTATACTTTTATCATTTATGTTGTTATAATATAAGTTTTTATTTTGAAGTCTTAGTAAGTATATTTTTACCAACACAAACTCTACCCAAAATTTCTTATGACTCAGACTCCACAGCCCTCTTAGGCATCGAAAGAAACAAACATCTATATATACACTCGTTTTCTCTCAGTATTCTTCCTCAAAATGTTACAGATAATTTAAATTTTCAAAAGCAAATAAAGGGATATTTGATCAAATTTAAAATCATGTGTAACTGCGTGGAGAAAAAAAATAACAAAATGAAAGTGTGAAGAAACAAAA
The DNA here is from genome assembly GCA_902151445.1 of Timema monikensis. Taxonomy (NCBI): domain Eukaryota; kingdom Metazoa; phylum Arthropoda; class Insecta; order Phasmatodea; family Timematidae; genus Timema; species Timema monikensis. The sequence goes on from CABFVZ010006486.1 coordinate 13,615, forward strand.
AGTGATGTTTAATATGATCTATGAAAAGATTTTCTAATAGAGACTACTGAAAAAAATGTCTTGCATTTTTTTAGAACTAATCACCTCTTTAATTGCACTAATAAAAATAAACAAACTACCGACCTTAAAACGAGATGTTCCAATGATATCTTCCAAGAATTCCAACATCCCAGTTTCGTGTTCAGTCGCTCCTTTGGGCTTCATCATGGCGATCTGCTCAACTTCACCCTGCAACACTTACAGGCCTTAATACAAGGTAGTGTCAAGTGTTTGCTACTAGGTCACTACCACAACTGTTAGTAGTTGTACTTCACTCAGCACATGTGACTGGAGGCAGGGAGGACAAATACCATTGTTGCACTTTCTGAACCAATTGATTATATCTGGAAATAACTTATAAGCTAACTTAAATCTAGAATAGGCACAACATCCAGCCTCTGGCTGTTATCATCAATGTGAAAAAAAAAACTTGCATTTCCCTAATGAACTTTTTTAGCCATTCTGGGACTCTTAACCCAGTGGATGCACACTACCAGCTGAGACAAGGTGTCAGATGGGAGGAATAAAATCCTAAAAACAACAGCAGCCTACACAATATGTCTTAGTGCTTTCTGAAGGACATTAAATTAGGGACCCACTTCAAGTCTACAGGTTTGCACACATTTATTTTGAACTTTCTTTAGGAAATTCAATAAAGACATATTTAATAAGGTTTATATATATATATATATATATTGTGTAAAAACATACTCTAGTTATTTTAAAAGTGCAATTTAGCTAAACAAATGACCCCTGCGAGATACTACACTAATGACTTAGTAAATCCAACAAGGCTAAACATAAAATTATTAAAGTGAGTGCAATGGTTGCATGACTCCTGATCATGGTTATTGTGGATGCTGTATGCAATTTGTAGCACAGTTTTATTAAGTTCTACATTAGATCCTAGATTTCGAGTTTGATTTCTAGCTAAGGTAGGGACTGGAATTATAAAAATTAAACATTTTCTTTTACTGCAAGACCGAGCTGAGTTACACTTTGTTCACCCTAAGCTTGTGTACATCTCAGCCAAGGTTACCGGCACTAGTGGTCCACAAATTACTATCAAAACTGTTACTAGGCACATAATTAACTCAACAATCTAAGATGCATCACCGAATTACAAAGATATAATCAAAGGTTTTTATTAATTTATTTGCAAATAACAAATCTTTAGATAAAATTACAACTTGGAGTGTAATAATTTAATGCAAGATGGCCGCTTCATAACTCATTAGTCATTACTTAACTGAAGGTGGGGATGTAGGGAATATGAGATAATAACAGTATGTTTGCAGTTTTTATAGCAAAACTTGTTTTCCCATAATAAATAATATATATCTCAACTAGAAACATAATAGTATGGTTTTCTTCCCAGGGTGAAACCAACAGTTGTTGAATACCTGCCGCGAGCACAGCGGCTTTAGGTGACAAACCTTTTAAATGAAGATAAAAGTTGTCATTAAATTCCAGGACACCCTTAACAGATATTCAAGAACTGTTGAGGTCACCACATGAAGAAAATTTAACAATATTTTTCTACTGGAGAGTTATTTGATTTCTTTTTACCAAAAAAGTTTAGATATAAAAACTGCAAAAACTATTGCCCTTAATCCGTGTTACTTATACTCCCACCTTAACTCTGGTTGCGGGCTAATTTAAAAAAAACTATAAATCAAGCCTGTTTTTTACCTTGTAGTTGAATGGGTATTCTTATACTTTTGGCATTATCCCTTCTAGATAATGCTATTTTTATGGCACAGTGAGTGATATTTATTGCATGTTTGGATACAAAGATAATTTAAATATCTCCATTACTGAATTTAGTAGAGATATGAATCCCAAAATAGACTACATTAAAAAACATATCAAATTAATTCCAAATAGAAGAGAGTCAAGCTTATTAATTGATTTAAATTTGACTAAAAATAGGTATGTGTATTTGCCCTAATTCACCCTGTGGACCAGAAAAGAGCCAATAATGATTGTATATATTTAAAGTAAATGAAGTATTGAAAATCAGAGAACCAGTGCAGAGTACCTGTATTCCAATGAATTATTTAAATAACTTTATAGACAATTAACAAAAACAGACATATATTACTTATGTTAATTTATATGCGTTAACCAAATTGTCATATTACGACAGTTTTATCATCCATGGGATAACATTCAACTATCATCTTTATAGAAAATCACTTTCTGTAGAAATAGTTTAAATAGTTTAAAACATTTTGTTTCCGGGTGAAAAAAATCCAATCAAATATAGATATAATGTACAACTTATTAGCCATAAAAATACTTTAATTTTGAATGTATTGAGATAAATATTGTTTTGCTGTTAGAAATACAATTGTTGTGTTAAATTTCAGAACATGTTTTCTTCTAATAGGACTAACCAAATTGGTTTCTTATTGAGCGAGATGAAATGGTAACAATGTACCTGTAGTATGAGAAAGCGGTTGTGGTCCAAGTCAATGCCATGAGACCTCAACAGCTTAGCCACCTCTTTGAACTGTACCCTCTTCTTGTCGATGGTGTAGTAGGAACTGTTGTCCTTGAAGGCAGTGCGGGAAATCACAAACTGAGAGTTGGGGACAACATCGTAGCTATCTTCATCATCCTGCTCACAACAAAACAATAAATACAATTATTTAAGAAAGATTAATTAACATTTGGATCATTGTTGGTCTTAGTCAAAATATGGATGTATCTGGTTTTCTTCATCACAGAGTCTTACTAACTGTTCAGGTTGTATAATTATAGTATAATTACACTAATGGAGTAGGGATGAGGAAGGAAACATTTTAAAAGTAATCTGCCCGTATTTGTACGGAAGCAGAGATGGAAACCATTAAGGAAAAACACCCGTCAATAGACCTGACATAGATTTGAGCACCGATCTCTCCCTCATCAGCAGATCAGTCTAACACAAGAGTAAAGCCTTAGACCATTCGGTCACTGAAGTGGGTTATTTATTTGTTGTTTGAAGCTCTATGTCAATATGTTCTATGGCCAAAATATGGAGGAATTAGTCTGAACTTTTGGCTTTAAAAAAGTTTGTGAAATTAATGTTAATTGTCATCATTAGGTTAAAATGACTTAAATAGAATGCAAGAGCATGCTTACTAAACGTAATATACTATAGTAAATTTTCCATATGTGAAGACAAATAAAACTGAATTAATACTTGAACATTCAAATATTAAATTGCTCACAAATATAGAGTGCTATGTCATTGAGCTTTATTAATGAAGCAATCTGAGGAAAGTATACGTGACAAAATATAGAGAAATACATCTTTTACATTTCAAAATAGAATACCTGTATCATAGGTATAACTCAGGAATGGTTTATTGACACGAGAATAATATTACAATACCTAGATTCAAATAAACCATGATATTAAGTTCTATACTATACTACTAGGTGTGGCTATTAAATAACCGGACAGGTGCTGCTCCCAGCAAACTGCGAGCATGCCGCAACATGTTTGAACATGACTGTGTCTGATGGTCCTTCCCCCACCCTGAGCTCACTAGACAAGCCACCAGGTCGCTCAGTTTGACTGTAGCAGTTGATTGACTTAGTCTACGCACTAGTGGCGCGTCGGAAAAATGCCAAGTGGTCAGACGGAGCAACGGGTTAACCTCAAGTCTCTTGTTAAACTAGAGAAAACTTCCACAGAAGCTTATGCAATGTTGAAAGAAGTCTACAGGAATGAATGTCTATCCCACACAAGTTTTTGAGTGGTTTAAACGGTTTAAAGAAGGGCGTGAAACGACCAAAGGCGATTGGCGCCCAGGACGGCCCTTAACGTCAAAAACGGACAAAAACATTGAAAAAATTTGTAAATTAATCCGCGCTGATCGTCGTCTGAGCATCCGAGGGCTTGCTGAAATGACAGGAATCGACGTGCCAAAACTCCTCACTCCCGAGCAAAAGGAATCAAGACAGAACATTTGTACTGACATCCTAAACAACATCACCACTGATCCAGGTTTGTTAGACATGGTGATTACTTGTGATGAATCGTGGTTTTTTACTTACGATCCCAAAACAAAGAGGCAATCCCTGCATCATTGAAAGAGCCCAAACTCGTCAAGGAAAAAAAAGAAGAAAAAAAAGAGGAAATCCAAATTCAAAGCAAATTTTATAAAATCTAACTTGCTTAGTTTCTTACGGCTAGCTGTAAAATTTATAGTTGGTTTTTATGTAAAATTAAAATGCATATATCAT